>JAMPIV010003975.1:0-250750 GCA_024509875.1 Oreohelix idahoensis | reverse complement strand
CTATTTTGTAATTTTCACTCAGTTTTTATTTTTCTTCTGATCACGCGATTTTTCCGTTGTTTTAGCCGGAAACGCTATTTTTTTTCGGCACGCTTTTTCACCATTTTTATTGTTATCATTTTAATATATATCGTGTTGGATTTTTCTTGAGTAGATTAATTAAATTGGGTTCGTTTATGAATGGTAGGTTTATTTTATTCTTAGCATCCAGTTTTTACTTTCTTTATGATTTTTCGCGATTTCCCGTAGATTTTTCGTTGTTTTACGAAAAAAACATCGCCATTTTCCGGCACAATCCCGTATGACGCGTCGGAAACACGTGCCCTCACTCCGTAATGTCGACGCAATACTTTCCGGACACGCGCAGCTTGGGGTATGCCGTTGGAGAGGTGATTATTCGCGTTGGGTGTTTTCTCTTGTATATAATGAGACATGAAAACGGGGGATTCGGAATCTCTATGAAAAATAATTGCCTGGCCGTAGGACACGCCTGTCGATTATCGTTCTCCGCTCCACCGTGGGGGTATGGAAAAAAACAACCACACGATAATCTTCGGCTAGTATGTAAATATTTTATTCATCGTTTTTACTTATTAGTGGGTTTTTCAGAAAAATTCGCCCGTAGGTAAAGATTAAACTTTTCATGTTTTCTAAAACTTAAAATAAACGATAGTGCCCATCCATTATCAATTTTTTTAAAGAACGACGTAAATGTAACAGTGTGCTTATTCTTTCTATGATTTTGGCACGTAATCGGAGAGTGTGAAGTTGATGTTATGAGAAACAACGTGTGCCATATTTGTAGGATGTTATGTAAAACCACCATTTATATCTGTATATTTTTCTAATGTAAATTTTTATGGGGAAATCCCTGGTGTGTTCGTTAATTTTTCTGAGCCTTAAAAATCGTGAGAAATATTGTCGGAGGGTTCAGATTTTACGTTGTGAGATGAATTATACTGCTTAGGGGAGGAAACTATTCCTATAGCGAGGATTTAATTTTAAATAGGAGTAAGCCGCGGGAAACTCCTGTGTTAATGGGTAAAAGGATTTCCCTATTTTTGTCAAGTATTGAACATGTGATCGTCCATGCGTAACCGGCCATGTAAAAACGTGGGTCAGGACGGTCGTCTGGGATATTGTTTATTTTACCTGGGCAGATTTTAGTAGATAGGGGGGGATGAAGAGGGCCACGTGGGATAGTGGTATTTTATGTATTGTGTGAAGAAGTGAGAATGAAGAGACACGTGTATAGAATTATTTTACGTAAACGTATATGTTAAGAGATAAGCGATTTTAGAGTGAGGGTGTACATGAGTCGCTGTTTTCTTGTAATTTCAGCGAGTCTCGCGAAACAGTGGGGAGCATAATTTTGTCAAATAAAGCTATCCACGGCAAAAGACCATATCTCAGGGTCAGAGTACTCGAGTATCGTCAGGAGCAAAAGAAAATTACCCTATGGTCTCTGGCAGTGAAGTCCCTATGCTTCAGCTGGACCCGAGATTTAATTATCATACAGCCAAAGAGCGTCGCTATTATAGTCTCTAGCAATCGGCAGGTGGCCGGGAGGTGGATAGTTTAAATTTTGTTCTGCACTGGATATCAACGGCACTGTGTTTTTTTTGTCAATCCGAAGATCAGGAGCAAAGGTGTGATATGTATTCATCGATCAGACAGAGATGTTTTGTCTACAGTTAATCCAGTCCCTCATGCTTGATATCAGAACATCGTTCATCACCTGAAATCAGGAACAGGTGACAGGCGTTACCCCATACCTAGGTCCCTGATAGAAATCGAAGGAAGAGAGTAAACGGAGATCGCCGCCATCAACAAGCCCTACGAGTGTTGAGAGACACTGCGGATCAATGATGAGAATGGTAGAGAAGGAGGGAGAATAATAGACAGCCGACCAGCCTTGCAGTAAAGGGTCTGTTCAGTATCCATTTGACGGATAGACACTGAGTCCTGCGTTCGAAAAAAACCAAGTCTATTTATTTTTAGCATATTCTTGTGGTTGTTGGTGTGTCATGGGGTTAGTAGTTATAGGCGCCCTATTCGCCTCGAACTAGAAGAAAAGCTGTGTAGCCGTTCGTTGAGGAAAGAGTCACCAGCACTAAGTAACAGTTAGACAATTTATTTCGTGTAACTAGAGTGGAGGCCTACACAGTAGACTAGTTGCCACTCACCTAATTAGATTTAGGTTTAAAAGCACTAACTACATTTTTATTGTTCCACAGCAGACCACGGCGGTGACAAATTCCTAGAGGTGAATAGTCAGAAATTTGGGGGATTTTGTATTTTTATTTTTTTTCCTTTTTTTGTCTCCTCATGTCCATCTAATATTTTTAAATGTATGTACTTCGTTTTCACAGCCCCGTGCAACATGTTGCACCGACTACGTTCAGATCTGTCTTGTTGTTACGGTTGATCTATTGAACATTTATACTGTCTATCTGTCCATGTTTGTATAATAAATTTATACATATATTTATTTAACAGAAATCAGCTCTCTATTCCTTTACTATAACTAACCTCTTTGTTGTCATGTATAAGTGGTCGTTATAAGTGGGTAATGTAAAGTATACACCTTAACTCCTTGTGTTTTCAAGCAGATCAAGGTGGGGAGACTAAAAGGCCATTCTTTTTTAGTCACGAGACACGACGCGGCAGGGTGAGATCAAAACTCTGTGATCTATCTCATTCATACCAATAAAAAGCCCGCAACCTGTCATCTACCAACATAGAAACGGTTTTCTGAGAATAGATTTTGCTTTAAATATCCCCTAAACCTTACAAACACTCCACTTCGAGCTAGTTAGAACTGAATCCTTCCAGTTATAGTGATCTATTCCATAGGGTTCTCAAGACAACGTCTAAAATAGATTTTTCTTTAATATCCCCTGATGTTATAAGTGATCCAGTTATAGGTTTATTTGCACGTCAAGTAGATGTTTTGTGGTATTTTTTGATTTATATGACTTAGTGGTAATGATGGCATTACCGTACAATATTTTTCTATAACAGGAAGGTAAATTTTAGTTTTTTGGTAGCTTTCTTAACTAAATTGTTCTCAGGTTTATTTAATCAGACTTGTGCTAAATGTCTGAGGTCAGATTTTTGGGGACAGCGGTTATAGAGAGCATTTTACTATTACGTAACAGGTAGTTCCTTCCTTTTGTTCTCCTTTCTGTCATTATTCTGTCAGTTGTGAACTTACAGCAGTTTTTACAGGTAAGAAGCGCGGATATGGCGAAGTTACGAGCTGCATGGCGAGAAGCAGCCCAAGACATGGGAAAATGGATAAGGAGGAAAACTAAGGCCTACATTGATAAGGGAGACTGATAGGCATCATCAGCAGGAGAAAAGAGAAAGAAGAGAGGGCAGCTGCAGCAGGTGATGGAACTTCGGAAATTGGAAGTGCAGCAAAAGAGGAACGGATAGCCACCGCAGAAGCAGCGAAAGAAGAGAAGGCAAGCAGAGATGGAATTTCGGAAATTGGAAGCCGAAAAAAGATGGAAAGGCAAAGGATACCGCCCGCAAGCAGCGAAAGAGGAAAAGGCAGTGGAAAGACAGCACGGGAACTTGTCCCTGCGTTCTCTGGAACTGCTTGAGTACCGAACCTCAGAGAGCAGTTCGGCTATGGAGATTCTCCGGGAGCAGGAGCAAGAAAGGGACACACCTCAGGAAACGGAGAGCCCGATATTGGCAGCCATGAGCTTCCCATTTGACTCGTTCGCCCGAACGGGAATGAAAAGATTGACGTGTTCTTGGTGAGGAAATTTCAAAGAATATGGGCAAAGTCATAACGGGTTGGATGAGAGTCTTTGGTGCCTTAAAATTATCGCAATCATACATCAAAGGTCATGCGTATGAAGTTTACAACAAAGCTTCTCATATGATGATCAGAACAACTTTTGAGGCACTGCGAAACGCTTTATAGCAAAGATTTCAGTGGACACGCCCGGAAAAATGCCAAATACCATGTTCAGGGAGAGCAGGCCAGAGAAGGGGAGAGAGTTTAATGCTCAGTTTGCCGAGGCGGGTGAGAAATTACCTTACTCGCTGGAGGGAACTGTCAGGACTGGCGAAAACTTTTGAAGGGTTGGGAAGAGTTGGTTATGTGTGAAACAGGAGAAAAGCCAAACATGTCCCCCGACTTGAGGTGGTATCTGGCAGAGCAGGGTGCCCAGCAACTAGAATCAAATTTATCGTGTTCCACGGAAAGGTACCAACAGCACCAGACCGAAGTACTGGGACAGAAACGGAAAAACCCAGTACCTGCCAGCCCCAGACAAAGGAGCTTCATCATCGCAGCCGGACTACTTCACCAGCTTATCAGCAACCAGGGACCTTCTCACAAGAGCCTCCACAATTTTTTATTTTATTTTTTTTACTGGTTATAACTTAGCGCCCCCCAGGCAGCATAACAGCACCGACAACAAAACCTCTCAGGAACCTTGCTAGGAACAGGGGAGATAATGAGAGGTATTGTCAGAATTGCAAATCGGAGTAGAACCCACCTTCCCACTGGACATCCCGGTGCATGAACAAACCCCCCAGCTCATCAAGCAGGCTTGTTTAAGGACCGGTGAGATGGACTAAAGGGAATAAAATGGGAACCAGTCTAGGCAGAGTAAGTCTGGTTCTCTATAACAGTGGACCATCCGTAGTGAATGGGACAGCCACTACGTGTTTGTTTGACAGCGGCCTTATGCTTACCCCCCCACTTGTATCATCGCTCAAAAACAGACCAAAATCCGTCATTTGGTGAAACCAGTGGCATTGGGGACAGGAGAAATTAGTTTTGAGCATTGGTGGACATTTTGAGAAGAGGGATCTCACAAGCGTCTGCCTGAAGCCATAATATTGAGGTGAAATGTCAGTTTGTGTCTGGCACCATCAAGGCAGCTGTAATGGCACAGCCAGCACATGATTTCATCCTGGGAAGCCCATGACATAGTATTGGGAAAACCCAACCACACCGCATCCTTGCTAATGCAAGGGGGTCCTACTGCATGGCCAGCAAAGTGAAAGGGGGGTGAAAGCCCCAAATTCCATCGGAGCCCCACGGGAGCTTCAAAAAAAAAAAAAAAACATCCTTTGTCGTGCTATGAGGAGGAGAGACGCCTCCAAAAAGAAGACAGTTGGAATGTTATTTACAGAGGGCGTATTCGCCTGTCAAGCCCTGTTCACCTAAGGGTCAAACCCAGTGGTGACGCCTCTTACTTCAGAAGTATCTTCTTATGTCGTCGGGTAATTAGGCCCCTGATGGTATTAACCATCTCTCAAGGGAGGGAAATAACTGACAAGAAGGAACATGTGCACGGTTCTTCAGTCAACCGCAAACAGTTACGCCCTGTTACGGCGCGGATGTCTCCTGCCAAGACAGTCCAGACTGTTTCAAAAACACTGGGAGGTCGCACCAGCTGGTAAATCCAGTATTTTATTTTTTTTTTTTTTTTTTTTTTTTATTTTTTTTTTACCACGCGCCGCCAGGAAAAATTCGTGGCGCGAAGGAAACACCATGAGAGGCAGGAGGAAGGGCGACCACTCAGGGTTGCAGTCGCCAGGAGGAAAAATCACCAGGCGGGACCATCACAATCCAGTGCTGGCACAGATTTTCAAGGATATGGAAATGGGCCTATATGATAATCCTAATTATGACAGTGATTAGATCGGGATGTAGATCTAGATACGGGCCAGTATGAAAACCCAGAGATTTCAGTGATTTAGCACGGTTCCCGTTACTTGGAAAGGGGGGACTTATGTGACGCTACACTGTAATTCTGACTTTTAATATCAGACTTTTTCAATTAAACAGGCCCGATTAGTGTTCTGTGGTTTCTATTTTGAATTTTTCACCAGTTTTTATTATTTTCTTCTGATCACGCGATTTTCCGTTGTTTACGGAAAATCGCTATTTTTCGGGCACGCTATTTTCACCATCTTTATTTCTGTTCTCATTGAATATATTATCGTGTTTTGGTATTTTTCTTGAGTAGATTAATTAAAATGGGTTCGTTTATGATGGTAGGTTTTATTTTATTCTAGCATAGTTTATACTTTCTTATTTTTCGATTGCTCTTTTTTTCGCGATTCCCGTCGCAGTTATTTTATTTTCGTTGTTTTACGAAAAAAACATCGCCATTTTTGGCACTCCCGTATGACGCGCCGGAAACACGCGGCCCTCACACGTAATGTGACGCAATTTCCGGACACGCGCAGCTTGGGGGTATGCGTGGGAGAGGAAAATCGCGTGGGGGTAGTTTTCTTATTGTTTATATAATGAGACAGAAAACGGGGGATTCGGTCTCTATGAAAAATTATTGCCTGGCCGTAGGACATCGTAATTATCGTTCTCCACCGTGGGAAAAACAAACGATAATCGGTATGTAACTATTTTATTCATCGTTTTACTTATTAGTGGGTTTTTCAGAAATTCGCCCGTAGGTAAAGATTAACTTTTCAGTTTTAAAATAAACGATAGTGCCATCCATTATCATTTTTTTGAAGAACGACGTAAATGTAACAGTGTACTTATTTTCTTTCTATGATTTTGGCAGTAGATCGGGAGAGTGTGAAGTTATGAGAATCATGCGTGCCATATTTGTAGGATGTTATGTAAAACCACCATTTATTCCTGTATATTTTCTAATGTAAATTTATGGGGAAATCCCTGGTGTGTTCGTTAATTTTTCTGAGCCTTAAAATGTGAGAAATATTGTCGGAGGGTTCAGATTTACGTTGTAAATGAATTATACTGCTTAGGGGAGGAAACTATTCCTATAGCGAGATTTAATTTAATAAGAGTAAGCCGGGGAAACTCCTGTGTTAATGGGTAAAGGATTTCCCTAATTTTGGCAAGTCTGAACATGTGATATCGGCCATGCGTAACGGCCATGTAACGTGTCAGACGGTGTCTGGGAAATTGTTTATTTTACCTGGCAGATTTTAGTAGAGGGGGGGATGAAGAGGCCACGTGGGATAGTGGTATTTTATGTATTGTGTGAAAAAGTGAGAATGAATGTGACTCGTGTGTAGAATTCTCGATATTTACGTAACGTATATGATTAAGAGATAAGTGATTTTAGAAGTGGGGTGTACATGCAGTCGCTGTTTCTTGTAATTTCAGCGAGATCTCGGCGAAACAGTGGGGAGCATAATTTTGTCAAATAAAGCTATCCAACGGCAAAAAGACATATCTCAGGGAGCATCAGAGTACTCGAGTATCGTCAGGAGCAAAAAGAAAATTTAACCCTAACTGGTCTCACTGGCAGGAAGTCCCTATGCTTCATGCTGGACCGAGGTTTAATTATCATACAGCCAAGAGCGTCGCTATTATAGTCTCTAGCAACGGCAGGTGGCCGGGAGAGACTAGTTTCATTGCTTGTACAGCCAGAAATCAAGGGCTGTGTCCTTCCTCCAACGAATCCGGAGTGGGAGAAAAGGGGAAATGTTTTCTCAGCATTTAGAGAAGCGTCTACTACAGTGCCTAATCAATGTCCCATCAAAGCTTGATATCAGAACAATCGTCACTCACCAAAATCAGGAACAGGTGACAGGGTTACCATACCTTAGGTCCTGAATAGAAATCGAGAAGAGAGTAACGGAGACGCCGCATCTAACAGCCCTCGAGTGTTAGAGAGGACACAGAGAACAAGAGAGAAAGAGAGAGAGAGGAGGAGGGGAAGAAAAAAATAGACAGGACCAGTAGTGTCTGTTCAACTAATCCATATTGACGGATAGACACTGAGTCCATGAGTTCAAAAAACCAAGTCTATTATTTTTAGCATTTCTTGTGGTGTTGTTCGTATTGCGGCTCATAACGCCTACCTAGTTCGAGGAAGCTGTGTAGACGTTCTTTTTAGGAAGATTCAACAGCGACTAAGGCAACAGTAGCAAAGCTAATTAGTGGTGTAAACAGAGAGATGGCTAGGCTAAAGTTGGACAGCCCCACCAAAGTAGATTTGCCGTTGTAAATCACTAACCATTTTTATTGTTCCTCAGCAGGGTGGGACAGAAAGAGTGAATGTGATTTGGGTTTTTTTATTTTTTTGTGTGTTGAGTTGGGGTCTCTCAATTTAAATTGTTACTTTGTTTTTCCAGGCCGTGCAACAGTGCACGCTAGTCGATTGACTTGTGATCGTCGTAATGATGCTCATTTTTTATGTTTTTTGTTATCCTTGTAGGTAAATATATATATACATATATTATTTTTACTGGATAGCTTCTATTCTTTAATCATACTTAATCTTATGTTGTCTGTATATTGGTGTTTGTGGGTCGTTATTTAGAAACATGATCTCCTTGTTGTTTCTAGCGGATGTCAGATGGTGGGGAGGACTATAGCCCTTTTTTTTTTAGTCACGTAGCCTGGCAAGGGGGGACGATTCACAATCCTGGGTCTATTTCTTGAGCCCAATGTCCTAACATGTCCACCAGGCCATGTTCATTTTCCATCTATAATTCTATCTTATCAGACTTTCTCATACTAGGGGTCTCTGCATCCTGCTCCTTCAGGCACACTCTATAAACGCTGTTAAAACCCACTTGTGACAACCCGTTATAATTAAAACATTGGTTAAACGTTCTCAATGGAGTTGCCCACAAGAGTTATTTAGACCATTGATTTGGTACCAGCAGTGAAAAGGATTGATAAAAAACATGTAATGTTACTGTTGATAAGACTTGAGAAAGAAGAGTACAATTGATTGTATAAAGAATGAACGAAAGTAAAATAAATTAAAAAAGAAAATGGTATGGAATAAATTTTGCAAATTAACAGTCCACAAGAAATGCAGGACATTGTGAAGTTCACTCCTCGTCAGCCACAGTTACAAACAGGTGACAAGGACAAATTATATAGACAGGTCAAAAGAGAAATACTATAGACACTGCAAACACGTAAAAGGATGAGAAACAGAGATAAGCTGACAGATAAAGACAAATGAAAAAATAAACAGCACAAGTAATGCGAGGAAAAGTACAACAAATAAGCAAGTAGAAAATATAACACGAGAAAGAAAGAAATATCAGTGCAAGAAATTAACAATTAAAAAAATAAAAAGGAGAAAGTGAAATATCAAAACAAGTTAATCAAATCCTGCTATGAGCTTAGTATTGGCAGTACATGGCTGTCGTAGATATGCAGAAAGGAAGTGACGTATAACAAAAGTAACACAGTAAGAGAAATCTGGATAATTGTAGTGTATTATAAGAATTTTAACATAGAAAACCATAGAAGTACAAGTAGATCTGTACTTGTTCTTTAAAAACTGCACTTTAGCAAATACAAATTGTGTATATATATATATATGTATATATATATGTATATATATATATATATATATATATATAATATATATATATATATATATATATATATATATATATATATATATATATATATATATATATATATATATATATATATATATATATATATACATGGAAAAAAAGTAAGGTGTGCAAACACTTTATAGTGGCATCTGTTGCGTGATTTCATGACGAAATGAAATAAAAGTTGGCACACAATGTGGTTGAATATTGAATAAAAGACCAAGTGATCACTTTGATTTTAGTGAAAGTGTCATGAAAGAAAGATAAAAACTAAAGTCAGTGTGGAATCCCCACGAAAAAATGAAATCTTGATTTCCGTACCGTGTATGTCCACCTTGAGCTGTTATCACTGCTTGACAGCGCCTTCTCATCGAGCCAATGAGACGTCGGATCTGTTGTTGGGGGATGTTATTCCATTCTTCTTGCAACGCTTGTGCTAACTGGTGGTGGTTTTCAGGAGGGGATTTTTGCTCTTCTTCGCAGCCTACGCTCCAGTTCGTCCCACAGGTGGCTCGATGGGAGAAAGCAAAAAAAACAAGTTCTCCTGGACGCCTGTACACTCAACATCACGACCAACATCACATTGCCTTGCAAACAGTGAATCTTGACTCATCAGAGAAACAGAATGCGTCTCCATTGATGACAGGGCCCGCATGATACGTGCTGTCTGGCCCAGGCCAAGCGACGTCTTGTCCTATGGCGACAAACTGTCAGTGCTGGTCTAACTGCAGGTCTGTGAGGTAATGAGATTTGCCTCTCTGAGCCTATTCCGCACTGTTCTGCACGACACGGGTCTTAAACCTGGAATGTTCCTGGCAGTCCATGTTGCCTGAATAAACCTGTTACGCAAGTGCATAAGGCGTATGTAACACGTCTTGTGCAGGGGTGTAACATCGTGGTCGGCCACTTCTATTGGCGATCAACAGTGGATTCCAGTTTGGTGGAAACACGAGCTTGAATATCTTGATTATATAGTGTTCCTGTGAACAGTGAAAATGGTTTGATACAGCTAATATCCCCCCAGTTTGTCTCCAGCAGCTAACATCCCTATAGCTATTGCTCGCTGTTGTTGGTTCAATCTTGGCATTGTCAAAAAAGATGTTTCTGTTGGACTCTTGGTACTCTATATTTCAACGATTAACAAGTTTTCAACATGCTCGTTGCTGACCCAGCTATGGATGATGTGAATGTCCTCTGCTTGACTACGAAGTAAGCAGATCTTGACAAAAGTGAAAGGAATAATCCGCCCACAGGGATGAACGGAGTGAATTTTTTCTAGGCGATGCCAACGTGTGGACATCACTCTCAGTTTCCTGGATGATTAATACCTTCACAGGACCTCTGGGTCCGAGGATACACAGATGGAGTCAGACAGAATGCACGGCAAAGAATGGCTGAGCAGGATGTGTTACATAGAAATACGTCAAACAACACTAGGGATAAACGTCAGAGTACCAACGTGGAACTTCTGTAAGAAAGTATGACGCTAGAAGTCACAGCAATTCTCAGGTGGCAACTGAGAAACTAATTGAACACTCAATCTCGGTCCACAGCCTGTAGTATTCTGACAGCTGGTTAGATCAGCACTCCAAGCACTTCAGTCCTGGATAATTTGCTCAGTTAAACTAGCGTCCTACTTTCTGAACTGTGCAACCAGCGCAGGGTCCGCCAATGCAAGTGGATCCCTGTCTCAATTGTGGAATACCTTAGGAAACGAGATGGCCGACTGGGCTTGCTCAATTGAGCGTCATAACCTGCAGACGAGCTTTAAACCATGATTGAGTCAAGTTACGTACCTGATCAGACAGAAAAATGATGATCAAATCAAGCAGAAAGCCACCAACATCAGGGATGACTACCAAGCTATGAACAGATCAGAATAACACCTGTTACTTTTGGTCATTCTGTAACGCTCCTCAGAACAGGACACAACCGCCTCCGCAGCCACATGTATACAAAATTCAAGCATTGGCAATTCAGCCATGTGTAATGTGGACAGGCACCCCAGACTGCGGAGCACGTACTTCAAGATTGCCCCGAATATGATATATTGAGGGCTCAATACCCACTGGCCCAGAGAAACAACACTGGAAGCAAAACTATAACTGGACCTCTGTATGAACTACAAGTATGACAGTGAAGTTTATACAAGAAACAACATTGCAGATATAGACAATATATTTCAAGCGAACGAAAGAAGAAGAAGAACAATGCTTTGTGGTTAAGAAGCTACACACTTACCTTCCTTTTAATCTGTTGATAAATTCTCCCCAAACTACGGCACTTTTCACGTGATTTATTTTGCAATGTGATTATCTTCCCCTGAATAGTGCGATCAAATTGGGATTGCACGGGTAAGGAAACAACACTCACAGAAATGTGTGCCCCAACTTGCATTTGAGTTCACCAAGAACACAATATACAGTGCCCTGTTGAGTGCACACTTACTTTTTTCCAGGAGTATATATATCCATTTACAGTCTCTTCAGAAGAAAAACAACAGAATGTGGAAATGAGTTTTCAGTCAGGATTTGACAACTACCCCGGACTTGGTCATCTGCAGGACATGACTGGCTGTTGCCTAGAATAGCAGCTGAAATCTGAACACACAGAATAAACAGTTCAGAGAAAGTTCCTGTCATTTAGAGATAATTGCATTGAACACAGGCATGGAATAATGTGAAAGAAGTAAGTGAGACCTGCATTACTTTAGTTTCAGCCTATATATTTATCATTGTATGTCCAATTAAAATATCCATTGCTCCAATGATAGTTCTTATTGTTTAAATAATCAACCATCATATAACCTATGGCATTCCTTGTTGTCGACATGGAGTCACCTAGGGCGCAGTCCAACTATTAAAATCCAAAAAATTTTACATGCTGTGTCAGTAGTTTCTCTGTAGTAATTCATATTATATGATGAAGTTGCTAAACTGCCCATAAGCTACCTTCGATAGATAACCTCATATAAGCTGCCAATCCTGTACAAAAACGCCTAAGGGTTTTTTAGTAATAAAATAACAAGCTTGCTGGTTGCAAGAAATACGACCATTGCATTGTACATAACATAAAAATAGTTAATTTACTGCAAAAATAGAACTGCATCATTCATGTAGCATGTCATTTGCAGAAACGTCGCTCCTCATCACAGCCCTCGCATGAAAGTTAACTTCTCGTGATCTCTAGCCAGCCCTCCTGCCTCCTCCATTGTCCCATGTTTAAGGTTGTATTCAAACATTTAAAACAACCGTCATCTTGGTCGGCCCCAAATAAAATCCTCACCTTCCAGGTACCATTGCGTACTCTCCAACTGCTCTCCTCTAAGCCACTAATCGATGTTTTAAGTGACAAAATATTTTAGTTTTCCGGACTTGATATTGTAAGTAAAACTTACCAAAGTTAAAGTTTCAAATCGATGTTTGTCAGGTATACCTGTTTGATTATAGGCTTCTTACATTCAACACGTGCCTATTCTTATAATTTTTTTAGTTACATGAAATGTCAGGGCTTTCCGCAGTAATCACAGGTCATGTTTTTGTAGCCGTTATTAAAACAACTTGTAAATTGATGCTCTGGCATCGTTCCTTTTAACTTTCCGCAGTTTTTGCATGGTCAATCTGGGCCTGGCCTGGGGGCCACAAATCAGATTGAATTTGTTTCGAGCATTAGATGGGTCTTTCTTGCTGTCAGAGATTTCTTGGCAATTATTCATTCATATATTGCCATTGCTTTCTGAAAATATCTGGCGTGCTTACCAACTTTGGTCCCTGGTGCCTCCTTGAATCCTGAAGCCTTAAGATAGACCAGGCCAAGTCAGACAGGTGCCTTCAAAGTCGATTGTCAAATAAATCGTTCATCCGCCTAACGTCCTTTTTTAGAAAACAACTGTGTGTAATGACTAATGTGGAAGGGGAATTCCAATTCACACTTTGCTCAGCGTAGTTTAGCCTGGCAAGCCAAAGCCACGTTGCCCCGGTGGGGCTTGCAGTCGTATCGGGAAAATAGAACTAAATTAGAAAAATTAATTGGGCCAAGTCCTCAGAAGCACTACCCAAATATTAGTAAAACAGTGATTGACTAATGATGGTGAGCAAGGTAATCCTTTACCTTTAGTAAACTTGAAGTATGTAAATATGTGTATTAGTTTAACCTTGGGGTACAGAGGTTAAGGTTTCCTAAAGGCCTAACCCCCGTTAGTAACTTTGCCAGTCGGTTTTTGAGGTACAAAATAATTATCTATATTTATACATACTCTACGGTAATAAAGGTAAAGATGATACCCAAAAGAGAGAACAGATTTTTTTTTAAGATTACAGGAGAGAGAGAGGGGAAAAAGATTCGGAAAGAAAACTCGTCAAATTTCTTAACCTCCATGACTACTGCAACAAAAATTTAACAAAGCAACGTTGTGAAGAATTAAACAGAGTGATGCAGTACAAAAAGGATGTATAGTCAGGCAATTTTGTAAAGACTGAAACAGGGCTATGATATAAGCCAGACAACTAGTCACATGTAATATGGGAATAAAGACGTTGAAAGGCAAAAACACCTAAAAAAACATCAGTAGGTGTATTCTTTCTAAGTTTCTTAACATGTATCTATTGCCCCGGAAATGACTCTGGAGTATTGAGTTGTGTGCGTTTTAAATGCCTGATAAGATATTAATTATCTCGTATAAGCGTTTCTGGAACTATAATCTTAGAGACTGGCATTTCACTTAGACTGTGTGCTGAATATTGCTGGCTGTTTTAATTTTGTGGCCATTTCTTGTAGGAGGTGTACGTAAGTTATTCATTATTATGGAAGAGCCGCGCTAGCGTTTGAGTGGTTTACAACACCGCTCGTTGGCGACCGGTCAATTAAGTCAGGTATCAAACCCGGGTGACGCTTTATGATTGATTTGCTCTATGACCGGGGGATTTGGAAACACTGGATTGTTCTCGTGACCTGGCGAGGACATTTGAAATAGTGTCGTCAAGACCAGGGACTGCCTTCAATCCTGAGCCGACCCAGCTCTAATGGGTACCTCCAAAACGGACGAGTATCTGCCTGAATGGCGAGAAGACACTTGTCTCTGTACAAGAAAATAGGTTACTATCTAACGTAAAAATCAATGTCAGTTTTTTTAATAATAACCTTAGATTTCGCCTGTATTAGCGGGCCGTACGAAAAAAAAATAAAGAAAGTAAAAAATATCTAACTATTATTCTCGATGTTATAAATCTATCATGTTTTTGTTTATATAGAACTTCTTCTTCTTCTTTGGTCCTACAAACTGACTGATAAAGCAGTCAGTGTCCATCATGCTTGGTGACATCTTGTAGGTCAGCAACAAAACTGTCTCCATCTTGCTTGGTGACATCTTGTAGGTCAGCAACAAACTATCTCCATCTTGCTTGGTGACATCTTGTAGGTCAGCAACAAACTGTCCTCCATCTTGCTTGGTGACACATCTTGTAGGTCAGCAACAAACTGTCTCCATCTTGCTTGGTGACATTTTGTAAGTCAGCAACAAACTGTCTCCATCTTGCTTGGTGACATCTTGTAGGTCAGCAACAAACTGTCTCCATCTTGCTTGGTGACATTTTGTAGGTCAGCAACAAACTGTCTCCATCTTACTTGGTGACATCTTGTAGGTCAGCAACAAACTGTCTCCATCTTGCTTGGTGACATCTTGTCGGTCAGCAACAAACTGTCTCCCATCTTGCTTGGTGACATCTTGTAGGTCAGCAACAAAACTGTCTCCATCTTGCTTGGTGACATCTTGTAGGTCAGCAACAAACTGTCTCCCACTTAGCTCGGTCAGCAGCCGTCCTTTATGTGGTGCCCCAGCTCTGGTTCATGCTGTCTACCTAACGAGAGAGAATCGCATGCAAATAAATATTAGTAAAACAAAATGTATGTTAATATCAACCAGACAAAAACTACAAAACTTGCAGAAAACAACACTTCAGCTCTTCATTGGAACATCACTAATTGAAAACGTAAATGAACACAGAACTCTAGGTATCACTGTTGACCAACACCTAAGCTGGAACTCACATGTACATGCACTCACAAAGCAAACAGCACAAAAAGTTTACCAATTAGCCAAAATTAAACATTTCCTGGATGAAGAGGCAAGGAAAATGTTCTACATATCTCATATACAAACGCATCTAGACTATTGTTCCACAATCTGGGATGGTTGTTCTGTCTCCAACACAAGAAGGCTCCACTCGCTTCAAAAACGCGCAATGCGCCTTGTTGCTGATAAACACCAATCACATTGTATAGATTTATATAATTATCTTCAAATATTACCCCTCAGGAAGCGCTTCCTCTTTAACAAAGGGAAATTTATTCACAAAATCCTGTCACAGAATGCTCCAAAGTATCTTTTGCCGCTTTTAAAATACAATGACAGACGTAGTCAGCGCTTAAATAAATTACAGGTACCCAAGCCCAGGCTTGACCTATTTAAAACTAGTTTGGCTTACTCAGCTGCTCATCTTTGGAACAATCTTCCCAATGACCTGAAACACACGCACAGTCCTTACTCATACAATCGTATACTATTCAAATACTTTATGAGTGCTGATTATATGCCACCCTAACTGATTGTGTTGTACTTTTATCTAATATACTGTATGGAGGCTCTGATGATCTAGTTTTCATTACAATATACTTATTCTTAATATTATATTCTTAATAACTTATATTCTTAATTTTATGATCAGGTACTGTTAATGTGTGCTGTTATACTTCCTTGTAATGTTGCACTGTCCTTAAATTAATACTTTCAGTACGCTGGAGAATGTTGAGTAACAGTAATAAAAGATGAGCAAGAGGATGGAAGAATGCAAGAGGGGACTGTGTCCGATTTTCAACCCTTGGCAAATTAATTGCTTTCGTATATGTCTATCTAACTATCTACCTAGTCTGATTCTGGTCTTGAGTTTGGGACGCAAAGGAAATGGAAAGGAAAATGGAAAGTAACTGTCTACCCACCTCATCTTGATGAACCTAAAAAAAAAAAAAAAGAAAAAAAAAAAGAAAAAAAAAAAAAGTCCCTGAGTCATTCAGTTGAACACCGTATGAACATTTTACAAGTTCTCATAACATACCTCTGAATATGTCTCAAATCACTAATTTACAGTACGAAGAATTCGATTCTTTTTTTTTTTTTTTTTTTTAAATTTATTTTTTTTTTTTTTTTTTATTTTTTTATTTTTCAAATTCATTATTACTATTATTTTTTTTTTTTTTTTTTTTAATTATTTTATTTTATTTTAAAAACACTTTAATTATGATGATTATTGCAAATGTAATATTACTTTTATAATGATATGTTGTCAGGGTCTTTTCTTAGGATATGGCCAACCCAGTTACAGCATTTACCCGCTATGATGGTGCATATGTCTTCTTGGTGGCTCAGAGTTAGCAGCTCTTGGTTGATGATAGTGTTCGGCTAGAAAATTTGAAGAATTTTTTTTCCTTAGGCAGGTTGTGTGGAAAGAGGACAGGTAGGAAATTTCATTTCCTGTTTACTCTCCAGCATTCTGCACCACACAGAAGTAAACAAAAATTATAAAGCTCTCATATTTTTTTAATTTGGTGTTTTGTACTGTACTGGGAAGATTTTCAGATGTTGTTTAGACTGGCAAAGGCTATATAGAAGTGAAAGATGATAAAATTGGCCAAAGGAAATTGTTTGAAGTTTCAAGATGCTTTTTCATATAAAGGGAAAGTTTGGTCATAAGTTATCCTGTCCTTGCTGTTTCTTTTCTGCCCCGTCTTAATTCTTTTTTCTGTTTTTTTGCTGCCACAGTACTGTGCCCGTCTTTAAAAGGAAGCTTAAAAATAGCTCTTAAGTTATGCGTAAGAGTTAAATTAATTATTTTGTTGTTGTTTTTGTTAGATACTCATAACAGTATGTAAAGCTGTTTTGTATGACAACTGTCACTTGCTTCTTTGCTATCCTTGTGTATTTTATTCACATCACATAGCAGTCATCTCAAGCAAATCCTTTGGCAGCAGTTCTTTGTTTGCTTCCAAACATTTTTTCCCCCAAATATTTTCTTGTGAATCTTTAGAAGAGCTTACATCACAGTTAGATGATCAATCGAGAGAAGTTGAGGAAGTTTTCTAATCACTGCTGAGCCTTTGTATTGGAGAACTGTGGACTTGACTTGATTTTTCCGATCCCCTAGGTTACAAGTTTTCACTCTTTTTTCCATGGGGAACTGTGGAGAAAATGGGTAGTTCAAAGAGGCATCAGAGCTATTATCTTTTATGTTATTTCTCCAGCTTCTGCTATAATCTACATATGATGGACACTAGGAAATGTAGTTGGATATAGTAAAGAATATTCCTTACTCTGTCATTAACATGGTGGAGAGATATTATATTATTTTATATTATATTATACCCTAATTATGCTGCTAGCTGGCCAGGTCTGTTGCAGCTGGGTTCCTGATAGTGCATCAACCCTAGTCTTCTACATTGAAAAGCAGGCAGTTTATTTCAGTGTTTATTTCATCGTCATTGTTATACCTGTACATGCATAAGACAGAAATAGAAACTGTTCATTCACTCCTGGGCCTCTCTCTGTGTGTCTCTCTGTGTGTCCATCTCTCTCTGTCTGTCTCTCTCTTTGTGTCTGCCTGTCTCTCTCTTTGTGTCTGTCTGTCTCTTTGAGTCTGTCTGTCTCTCTCTCTCTCTCTGTGCCTGTCTCTCTCTCTCTCATCATTAGTCATTGTTATACCAGTATAAGAGCATCTGATTGACAGAATGGTTAGAGCTCTGGTCTCTCATGTCAAAGGTGCAGGGTTCGATTCATGGTATCAACACGCTCCAGTCTTCTTCTTCTTTGATCCTTAGCCGCAGACTGTCAAAGCAGTCAGTGGCCATCACACCTGGTGGCGTCTTGTAGGGCAGCAACAAATTGCTTCCACTTTGTTCGGTCAGTGGCCATCCTTCATACAGTGCCCCAACTCTGGTTCATTCTTTGCATCTCAGCCTCTACAGTTCTCCGCCAAGTTGTTTTTGGTCGGCCTCTCTTTCGCTTTCCTTCGAGTCCATAGCATATCTGTTCTTGTATTGGCATCAGGGTCCCTTCTGAGGACGTGGCCAACCCAACTCCATCGTCTGCTAGCTATGATGGTGTGCATGTCCTCTTGGTTACTCCGAATAAGTAGTTCTTGGTTGGTGATGGTATTCAGCCAAAGATTCTGTGAATTTTCCTTAGGCACATTGTGTGGAAAGAGGACAGTTCGACATTTCCTTCTCTGTTACTCTCCAGCATTCCGCACCATAGAGAAGCACAGAAAGTACACAGCTCTCATATAATCTTAATTTGGTGTTTGTGCTGTACTGGGAAGACTTCCAGATGTTGTTGAGACTAGCAAAGGCTGTTCTCGCTTTATTCATTCTGTTGTTGATGTCCTTGCTTGTTCCGCCGTCTGGTGTTACTATGCATCCTAAGTATGTAAATGCGCCTGTCTGTTCTAGCTTCTGGTTCCTTATTGTTATTGGCTCAGGATTGCCCACATTGAGTGTCATGACCTCTGTCTTCTCCAGTCTACCCAGCTGTAAATGGGTGCCTGACTTTTTTCTTGAGTTAGGAAAGGAAAAGGCAGCGAGGAAGGGAACTGGTCAGCCAACCTTTCAATGCTGGACCTAGTATATTGAAGTCTTAACCCTCCACTCCTCTACAGCAGTATCAGCTTTGTGACTACCTTTACCATGTTATACCAATACATGCATAAGGCAGAAACAAAAACTCTTCATTCAGTCCTGGACCTCTCTCTCTCTAAACGTTTGAGACATTCTGTTATAAGAGATTATTCATAAATGTTTGTATCGCATGCTGTGGTGACCAGCAGTATACTTTCCATCATTTCAGTTGTAATTTATAAGAATTTTAAGATAAATATACTACACATTTTGTAAAATTATGTCTATTATGCAGGAGTCAGTTCAACAAAATCAGGCAGCATTTACAGCTTTCCAGAGAGGAGATGAAGGAAATTCCATGTTGCAGAAGTAAGTAACTCTCCTCACTGCCAGATTGAACCAACGAAAGAGCAACACAATTTCTCAGTGACTGTCGCGGAACGTTTTGCAGTGAATATGTGTATTATAGAGTTAGGATTAACCATAACCCTAATCCTAACACAAAAATCCCCATATTCACTGCGGAGCATTCTGCGACATTCATTGGGAAATTACCAATAAATGTACACTTTAATTTATCTTGTGCACAGCTGACAAATCCTTGTATAGTTCCCGGGGGTATCTCTGGAGATAGGGAAAAAATATGATTACTGCTCCCTCAAGTATGTCGTATGAGACGACTAATATTAGATCCTTCATGAGGCTGGTAACCTTATGTGAAATTAACTGCTACAGAAACCGTCACTGTAAGAGCACATAGATGTTTTGTTGCAGGCTTCCTGTATGTTGGCTAGCAGAAGTTGGTGGCTGTATGCTTCACAGGGAGCAGGTAGAGAAAGGAATGACTCCTGAATTGGGCTGTCTTTAACTTCCCCCACCCCCCACATTTTAGTTGTTATTGGGAGTATAACATCTTTAGGTGAAAAGCTGCTCTTCATGTGTTGAGAAATAGAGGCATAATGTGAACACTATATATATATATACATACATACAGTGCAGTCCGGATAAGCAGAACTCGCTTAAGTCAAATTCCATTGAAGTCTAAGCAATTTTGCACGTCCCAGCCAGAAGTCTTCTTTGCTAGATACTCCAGATAAGCCGAAGTATATTAGATGGCTTCCGCTTATCTGGACTGCACTGTATATGTATATATATATATATGTTGTTGTTATTGATTTAGCGGTGCATGGGTTCTCACCCTTCGGCTCAGTGCCGTGTAGTAACATATGCATGTTTTTGCAAGTTGCTTTGTTTCTCTGTACAAGGTGGCCTCGGAGGAAGGACCATTTTCCTAACATCATCGAGTTCTGGGCACTCAAAGAGGTGGTGGTCAACAGTGTATATATATATATATATAGACACAATAAGGAAACCTGTTGGCAACTTTACCAGACTGTACCTGTTCTGGAATCCCCGGGGTTAGTGAAGCAGACGTAGACTAACAGCTACATAGAGAAGAGAACTGGAGACAGAAATTGAAGTGATGAGGTAGACATGAAAAGATGTTGAGCTGATGGCATGCCACAGGAGGACTTCCTCATGTTTTTTTTTGAAGGCCTATGCTCCTTGGGGAGCTGAAGCATAGTGATGATGATGTATATGTTTCTTTTCAATGGTGATCATTGTTTATTGAGCACTTTTTACAACTTTTTTCTTTGGGCCCTTAATTCATATTGCTTTATTGCTCTTATGTTCACATGACTAAAAATATTAGAATGTTTTTGAGATGTTCTGCTGTTTTCTGATACTTTCCATACAAAGATGACACTTTCTGATCGTGTTTTGCGCAGCATTTCTTCACTTAATTGTGTTTTTTGTTGCTTTTTTTTTAATGTAATGAAGTTTTGCACTGCCTTTCTTCATTTAATTGTGTTTTTTGTTACCTTTTAAAAAAAAATGTAATTGTGGTTTGCACTGCCTTTCTTCATTTCAGTCTAGAGCTTGCTGATGTCCACAGCAGGCTTGAGAAGAGGTATAACTTATTACCACAGCCATTGATAGCTTCTCCTGCTCAGTTGAACATGGATGTCCTTGATCCCAGTTTCTCAGAGGAAATGCAGAACCTAGAGCTGCATAATATGGACTTACAGGTAGATAATTCAGCTGAAACTTTATGAAGAGATTTTCAAAATGTTTTTCAAACTTTTGTTGATGCATATTATTATGTTTTAAAACTTTTCAGTCTAGATATCACCATTATGAGACAAATAGCTTCTTACATCAGTACAGACTTATACATTTTTTTTTATCTTAATGTATTCACTTATGTACTTTAACTTTCTACATTTAATATTGGCTGGACATAAGAGACCATGACCTCTGTTGGTGGTATCATGCTCCCGCCAGGTTTAACCTGATCCTATTGTTCGCAAATTTTTTTTTTTTAATGTCTTCTTCTTCTTGGATCCTTGGCCCCTGACTGACAAAGCAGTCAGTGGCCATCACGTCTGGTGGTGTCTTGTAGGGCAGCAACAAACTGTCCCCATTTTGCTCGGTCGGTTGGCAATCCTTCGTGCCTAGCCCAAAATCTGGTTCATGCTTTGCATCTCAGCCTCCACTGTTCTCATTTTTTGTGTGAAATACATGAAAGTGTGGAACATATATTTTATGTTTTTTAGTGCATTTAATAACAATAAATATGGATCCTTAAAACTTGCTTTTACTTTGATACTTTGACTTGTTATGTGTCTCATCTTACTTATTCATCTCTTTCCTGTGTTTAGGCGGTGACCATATTTGACACTGAGAGTAAGGATTTGGTATGAATATGGTAGTTATCAGCTGCCACTCTGCATCTATTATTAAACTGCATGCCATAGCTGTAACAGCACTAAATTCATGTGCCCTCTTAGATGCTGGGGACAAAAGTGAAAATTATCAATAATTTTTTTCGTGCTCCATTAAACCACTTCTGTAGCTGAGTAAGCTAAAAAACCTTATGAGCAATAATTTGTGAAACATGGATGATATAATAAATAAGAGCTGAAACTTCCCCACAGAATACAACTACTACTTAGTCATTCCTCTTCTACCCTCGGGTGTAGAAGTTTGCCAGATAGAACGCCATACTATCCTATCAGCTGTCTTACTCCTGGCTTGGTTCCAATCTTGTCCTTGGTCCTTCAGAGATTGTCTAATGTTATGCTTCCAGTGGACTTTGGGCTGTCCTGGAGGTCTGAATCCCTAGTTCTTAGTTTCCCATACTTGTCATGGTAGCCGATCTTCTCCCATTCTGCAGACATGGAAAAACCATTGTAGTTGGGACTGTTCTACTTGGGTCTGCAGGGGCTGGGTTTTGAGACCTTGCCATATCGTCTGGTTGTGGACCATATCTCTTCTTGTTACTTCTGCCACCTTCCTCAGATACTCATTTCTGAGGTTTGGTGATGGCTTTTGTGGGTTGTAGTCATTGCCCATGAATCGCATCCATAGGTCAAGACTCGAACATAGTTGGAGCGGTATACAGCCATCTTCATCTTCTTGCTAACTTCTCTTTTACTGAGGAATCCTCTATTTATGGCCTGAAAAAGTCTTCCAACTGCTGTTCTTCAGTTAGCCAACTCCTCTTTGATGCCTCCCTTACAGTCTATGACAGCTCCAATGAATTCAAAGTGGTTGACCTGCTCCAGGGCCTGTTCTCCCAGTTTAATCTGATGCCTTCTTTCCTCTCATAATATCACCATGGTTTTTGTTTTAGAGCTGCTGATGGCCATCCCTCTGTTCTCCAGCTATTCCTTCCGGACTTGCAGGTTGGATTGAAGATGTGCCTCTGATTTAGCAATCTTGACAACATCATCTGCAAATGCCAGCTCTGAACTATAAACCTGTCTCATCTTCCAGTACCCCACTGAATACTTTCTTTGTCCTCTCCTTACACGCTTGGATGACATCATCCATGAGGAGTATGAAAAAACAGAATATCACCCCGTCTTACACCAGTGGTGGTCCTGAACTCTTCTGACTTATGGTTTGCCGTCATCTCATAATTTCTACAAGACTTGTAGAAGCTCTGTATAGCATGGATCAGAGGTGTTATAATGTTCTTCTTTGCCAAGCAGTCCCAAAGTTAGCTCCAGGGGACCTTGTCAAATGCATTTTCTAGATCCAAGAAACAGTGATACATCTCACCTTTATACTCAAGGGCCTTTTCACTCAGCTGTCTGAGATAAGGTCTTGAGTACTCAGAAAGCTGAGTGAAAGGGCCCTTGAGTATGAAGATAAGGTCTGAGTACTACGGTTTGCTCGGAAGTCACATTGGACCGCATCCATTTGTGGCTCAGCTAAGTGTCTGAGTCTGCTCCAGAATTCTAGCGTAAATTTTGCCAGGGACACTGAGAAGAGACATGCCTCTGTGACTCCCACATTTTCGAATGTCACCATTTTTTAATATGGGTGTTATGATGGCAATCTCCCAATCCTTTGGTATGGTCTTATGGCACTAGGCTGCCTGTAGGATCTTCAGGAGTAATAGGCCGCCTGCTGCTCCCATGTACTTAACCATTTCTGGTGTTATGCCATCATGTCCTGCTGCTTTGCCCATCTTGATTTTCTCCAGTACTGCCTTCAGTTCTTCCATCTTGATGCCATCTTCACCACCATTGATTTCCTCTTCTGTGATAGTGCTTATCATTTCTGAGGCTTGACATTGCTCACCACCAAAGATCTCTGAGAAATATTCTTTCCATTTTTCTGTTACTTCCTTTGGGACAGTAAGCAATTTGTCTTGCTTGTCCTTCATGAATTTAAGAGGACACTGTTTTTCCTTCATCATATTCCTTATGGTCTTGTAGAACAATTTCTGGTTTTCATGAGCATCTTTTTCTAGCTTTTCTCCAAATTCTTTCCAGGATTTCTATTTTGCTACTAGCACCTTATTCTTTGCTTCTGTTCTGAGTATCACATGTCTCTGTTTTGTCTGCTATGTTTTTAGCATCCAAGTATTGTTTCCATGCCTTTTTCTTTTCTCTTACTTTCTCTTTTACTTCTTCTGTCCACCAAGGTGTCCTCTTTTCCCTTCTTTCCAAGTCAGACTTCACTACCTGCTTCTGCTGCAGCTGTTTTTATGTTGTCCTTGAATTTAGCCAGAGGGTTATGAGGTCATCAAGTCATTCTTCTCTTTCTCATCGCTTTAGCAATAAGCCCCTGATATCTGGTCTTAACTTCTGGATTTCTCAGCTTGTAGGTCTTAATTTTCATCTCTCCTGCCCGATTACTTAGTTTCTTGCATGATGATGGGCAATGCCTAGGCTGAGCAACTCTTTCAGTTGTTCTTTTAATTGTCAGCCGGTAGTGATCACTTCCAATCTCTGGCCCTCTCCAGACTCTAGCATCCCACACATACGTGAATGAGTTCTTCCTAACAATGACATAATCAATGACTGATTTCTTATTCTTAGTTGGTTCATATCTGATGTTTGTTTTTTTTTCCATATCTGTGTATGTATGTATGCTCTTGTGGGGGAACTCTGTGTTCATAATGACAAGGTTTTGCTCAGGGCAGAATCTAAGGAGTCGCTTTCCTTTGTCATTTAGTGTATCTTCTCCATACTTTCCGATAACTCCACCCCTTCTAGCATGGTCATTTCTAACTCTGGCATTGAAATCTCAGAGGAGGATAATTTCATCCAGGCAGTCATCCACCATCTTTTGTAGCAGCTCGAAGAATTCTTCTTTGGTTTCTGCTCGCTCATCTTCAAAACACAATGACGAGGTTGACTATGGTTTCTCCTTCTTTTAGCTTTAGCACCATAATGCGCTCTGAGACAAAATTCCATCCTATGATGCTATCTCTTTCTTTTTTTCTTTTTTTTAGCCACAATACAACCCACACCCCTTTTAGCTCTTTCAGTTGTGGGGACTCCACATGGGGATGTTGCCATCGAGATCCATAACTCCTTGTCCCTGTTTCTTCATTTCTGTTAGAGCCAGCATGTCTAATTTTGCTTTCCTCATCTCCTCCGCCGGTCCTCTTCTTTCCCGTTAATACTCATAAAGTTCTATGTTCCATAAATCGTCGTCTGTACTTCGTGCACATTTGTCGCCTTTAAGATCAGTCCAGTTTTCTCTTTATCATTTCTATTAATTAGTTTTTAAGGCAAACAGGTGATTGGCCTGTTGTGCATCTGCACAGAATAACCATGTTAATATGTGGCTATGCACATATGCAGCTTAGAACGTTAGACGTACACATTTAGTTTTAAGTTACGTGATCTTAAACCTTCAGTAGAAACAGTTTTTCCATTTTACTGATGCTCTAGGCACAAGTTTCACAGCTTTATGGAGAGCTGAGCCTGTACAAAATCAAGGAGAAAGATTTATTAAGGAAGGTAAATATTTTTGTCTGTTTTAATTTTGTCTAGATGCTTTAAACGCCTGGTCTGTCAATAATATTGTGCTGTGAAATTAAGTACAATCCATATCTTAATGACAATAAAATGACAACAAAGATATTTGTACTAAAGAAATGTTTTATACCATTTGTTGAGTAGTTACCCTGTAATCATCATTATTTCCCTTTATACACCCTATAGAGTATGGAGCCACGTCTGCTGTTGGTCTGCTTGTGGAAAGCTTGCACCAAACATTCACATGCTCTTGAAGCAGTGGTTTCTGTAGCAATTTGTTTTACATGATGAGGTTGCCATTCTCATGCACAGCCTTATATAAGTCACCTTGTGTGACATGCTTGATGGAGCAGTAGTTCTATTATTTTGTGGTCTCATCAGAAACCTCCGGGAACTACACGGGGCAATTACTTACTTACTTAGTCGTTCCCCTTCTACCGTGAGGTGTAGAGGTTTGGAAGAGAGAGCGCCAGACTATCCTATCGGCTGTCTTCCTCCTGGCCTGGTTCCATTCTAGTCCTCGGTCCTTCAAAGATTGTCTAATGTTGTCCTCCCAGCGGACTCTGGGTCATCCTGGGGGTCTGGATCCTTGGCTCTTTGTTTCCCATGCTTGTCGTGGTAGCCGATCTTCTCCCATTCTGCAGACATGGCCAAACCATCTTAGTTGGGACTGTTCTACTTGGGTCTGCAGGGGGTAGGATTTAAGGCCTTGACGTATCGTCTGGTTGCGTACCATGTCTCTTCTTGTTACTTCAACCACCTTCCTCAGATACCTCATTTCTGAGGTTTGGATCTGGCTTTTGTGGGTTGTAGTCATTGCCCATGACTCGCATCCATATGTCAAGACTGGGACATAGGTGGTGCGGTATACAGCCATCTTCATTTTCTTACAAACCTCTCTCTTGCTGAGGAATCCTTCATTTATGGCCTGAAAAAGTCTCCCAGCTGCTGCTTTTCGAGTGGCCAACTCTTCTTTGATGCCTTCCTTTCGGTCTATAATAGCTCCGAGGTATTTAAAGTGGTCGACCTGCTCCAGGACCTGTTCTTCCAGCTTAATCTGATGTCTTCTTTCTTCTCGTGATATCGCCATGGATTTTGTTTTAGAGCTGCTTATGACCATCCCTCTCTTCTCCAGCTCTTCCTTCCAGACTTGCAGGTTGGATTGGAGATGTGCCTCTGATTTAGCAATCAGGGCAACATCATCAGCAAATGCCAGCTCCGAAATATAGACCTGTCTCATCTTCCAGTACCCCACTGAATACTTTCTTGTTCTCTCCTTACATGCCTTGATGACATCATCCATGAGGAGTATGAAAAGGTAAGGTGATAAGATATCACCTTGTCTTACACCAGTGGTGGTCCTGAACTCTTCTGACTTATGGTTTGCTGTCCTCACATAATTTCTGCAAGACTTGTAGAAGCTCTGTATAGCATGAATCAGAGGTGCTGGAATATTCTTCCTTTCCAAACAGTCCCAAAGTTTGCTCCAGGGGACCCTGTCAAACACCTTTTCTAGATCTATGAAACAAAGATGGATCTCACTCTTATACTCAAGGGCCTTTTCACTCAGCTGTCTGAGTGTGAAGATTAGGTCTTGAGTACTTCGGTTTGCTCGGAATCCGCACTGGACCTCATCCAATTGTGGCTCAGCTAGGCGTCGGAGTCTTTGCTCTAGGATTCTAGAGTAGATTTTACCAGGGACACTGAGAAGGGATATGCCTCTATGGTTTCCACACTGTCGATTGTCACCCTTTTTGAAAATTGGTGTTATGATGGCAATCTCTCAATCCTTTGGTATGGTCTTGTTGTACCATGCTGCCTGTAAAACCCTTAAGAGTAATAGGTCGCCTGATGCTCCCATGTACTTAACCATTTCTGGTGTTATACCATCATGCCCTGCTGCTTTGCCCGGGGCATCTTGATTTTCTCCAGTGCTGCCTTCAGTTCTTCCATCTTTATGTCATCTTCACCATCATTGGTTTTCTCTTCTGTGCTAGTGGTTATCATTTCTGATGCTTCACCATGCTCACCATCCAAGAGTTCTGAGAAATATTCTTTCCATTACTTCCTTCGGGGCAGTAAGCAATTTGCCTTGCTTGTCCTTTATAAATTTGAGAGGGCATTGTTTTTCCTTCCTCATGTTCCTTAGGGTCTTATAGAACAATTTCTGGTTTACTTGCACATCTTTTCCTAGCTTTTCTCCAAATTCTTCCCAGGACTTCTGTTTTGCTGCAAGCACTTTGTTCTTTGCTTCTGTTCTGAGTGTCACATATTCTCTATATTTTTCCATTTGTCCTGTTGTGTTTTTGGCTCCTAAGTATTGTTTCCATGCCATTTTCTTGTCTCATATTTTCTCTTTGACTTCCTCTGTCCACCAAGGTGTCCTCTTTCTCTTGTTCCCAAGTCGGACTTCACCGCATGCTTCTGCAGCAGCTGTCTTTATGATATCCTTGAATTTAATCCAGAGGGTTTCCAAGTCATCAGGTCGTTCTTCTGTGTTGCTCACCGCTGCAGCAATAAGCCCCTGATATCTGGTCTTAATTTCTGGCTCTCAGCTTGTAGGTCCTAATGCTCATTTCTCCCGCTTGTTTACTTGGTTTCTTGCGTGATGTTGGGCAGTTCCTAGGCTGAGCAACTCTTTCAGTTGTTCTTTTGATTGTTAGCAGGTAGTGATCACTTCCAATCTCTGGTCCCCTCCAGACTCTAGCATCTCGGACATATTTGAATGAGCTTCTCCGAACAATGGCATAGTCGATCACTGACTTCTCATTCTTTGTTGGTTCACATCTAGTGTATGCATGTATGCGCTTATGGGGGAACTTTGTGTTTGTAATGATCAGATTCTGCTCACTGCAGAATCTAAGGAGTCGCTTTCCATTGTCATTGAGAGTATCTTCTCCATATCTTCCGATAACTCCACCCCATCTAGCATGGTCATTTCCAACTCTGGCATTAAAATCTCCGAGCATGATAACTTCATCTAGGCAGTCATCCACTGTCCTTTGAAGCAGCTCGAAGAATTCCTTCATGACCTCTGCTCTCTCATCCTCATTTGGCCCATACACTATGACCAGGTTGACTATGGTTTCTCCTTCTTTTAGTTTTACGACCATAATGCGCTCCGAGACAAAGTTCCATCCCTTGATACTATCTTTTTGATTTTTGGCCACAATGCAACCCATGCCCCCTTTAGCTCTTTCAGATGTGGGTACACCACTGTAGAGTAGCGTGTTGCAACAAGATCCATGACTCCTTGTCCTTTTTTCTTTGTTTCCGTTATAGCCAGGATTTCTAGTTTTGCTTTCCTCATCTCTTCCACCAGCTCCTCTTCCTTCCCATTTATACTTCTTGTGTTCCAAGTTCCATAAGTCGTAGTCCGTTCCAGTTCGTCGCCTTTAGAATCAGTCCGGTTTTCTCTCTTACGTTTCGCATAATCAGGTTTTAAGACAAACAGGTGATTGGCCTGTTGTGCCTTTGCATGGTGGAGGGGTTGCCTCCTTACGGCCTTCATGCAGGCCGCCCTCCTCCTTTTTCATCCGGGCTTGGGACCGGCATAGGCGGAGTTCACGGGGCAATTATTATGTAATAAAATGGTAACGGTAGTCCCATAGCAAATAGTGCTGCAGTGGGGTGAAGTGTTAGAGACCTTACTATACTAGGTCTATTTTTTTTATGAGGTGGGGTGACCAGTTGCATTTCTCGCTGCCTTTGCCATCCCCAACTAAAGAGCAGAGTCAGGTACCCATTTACAGCAGTGTCAGCTGGAGTGTGCCACTGCCAAGTTTTAATCCTGGAACCTGATAACTGTGCCATGAGAGGAAAGTTCTCTAACGGCTTAGCCTATTGGATGCTCACCCAGTAATACTTTTCTTTAATAAACATTTGTCCTTGAGCACTTACTTGCTTTTGATACCTACCCTTTAGTACTTTCAGCTATTGAGTGCTTAGTTTTTCATTCTAGTGTTTTAAATAATGAGAACAGTTTTATGTTACAAACTGTCGACCTTTCAGATGGAAAAACATGAGCATGGACGAAAGAGCATGAGTGATGATGATGATCCTCCACTGTCCTTGGATGGATCATACATGAACCACACTGACTCAGCAATATTCAGAGAGCCTACAGAATTTGAGGTGTGTCTTGGCTTTCTTTTCTTTTTTTTCCACAGTAGCAATCGGTGTTCAATGGCATAGAAATTAAAAGTACCATTTGAGATGAGTCGGGTATTGTAAATTTTTGTTTCCTCCACAAGGAGTTCCACGGGGATGGAAGCATATGAGTTGTAAAGGAAGTGGTGAGAAACCAGTGTAGGGATTGTCGCTGAACATATCGGGGCTTACATAATAACAACCTCCAAAATGAGAATGAAGGTAGAGGCAACTACTGCACCCTTACGGTCTGAGACTTCATTAACAATGGCAGTTATTGCATTAGACTCAAAATCCATGCTTCGGAAGGTCCAAAGTGGATGGATATGGCATGAATGGAAAACTTCCAGACGCCTCAGTTTTTCAGGAACTGGTGTGGAACTACTGTCGTGGTCATCAGGGTATGCAGCAATGAAAGAGCTGACAGATTAGCTTCAAGAGCACCCATAGAAGGTGCACTAGATATGGATAAAGGAGAGACATTAAGGGCAATTAATATATCGCCTGTTAGAGAATGACACTGCAATCAATTAATCATCAAGGTTAAGATTGCTGGAATTAGGCATGAAACGTAAAACCAGCAGAGATGGACATATGAGAGGATGCATTTGGCCTGTATACAACCAGCTCACAACAGGAACAATTAGCATTCACACTTTTCAACATTTGCTGAGGTAGACCTTTTGGCTAACTGGACAACATATGCAATATTTTTGGATAGCAGATTCAAGAACATAAATCAGTCAGACACAATAGAAAATACATAACAACATTCCAGTATAATGCATTTACAAGAGACATTGACTCAACAATATTTACGTAACTTCCTTTGAAACATTAGACAACTGCCAAACACAGCAATTCATAGTTGAGCAGATGACTCAATCTTCCAGTCTACCATAAATGCTGTACTTAGAGCTTCTATAAAGTACCTGCATGGCAACATTAGAATAAGTGAATCATGTGGAGAATTCCGTGCCAGTAACCAAGCAGAGATTGAGCAATAAATGCTTTGCTCTCAGAAATACATATTCGCCCTCAGACATTGTAATCTTAACTGGTTCAAAATCAACACTGCAGGCATTGGAAGATTACCTCCAATATGACAGCAACAACAAAAATTCAAGTGCCTGAAACGATAGACAACATGCTAACAACATATAGCATTATTCACCCTCCATGAGATACTGGGGGCACAGATATACCAAGCAATGAGAAAGCAGACAAAGCACCAAAACTTGAAGCAAGCATGAGCCAAACAAATAGTACAATCAATATGCAGACAACAAAACTAATACTCCAAAACAGCTTCAAAGAATGACGGAACTAATGGGCAGTAGGGTCTACTGGACATGCAGTGTATAAGACATCGCCTGACCAGACAGGAATGACAGCATTAACAGGCTACAATGAGCAGAGTAGGGTGCAGTCTTCCAATTAAGAACATTGCATACCACATGCTTCTTCTTCTTTGATCCTTAGCTGCAGACCGTCAAAGCCGTCAAAGCAGTCAGTGGCCATCATGCCTAGTGGCGTCTTGTAGGGCAACAACAAATTGATTCCACTTTGCTTGGTCGGTGGCCATCCTTCGTACAGTTCCCCAACTCTGGTTCATTCTTTGCATCTCAGCCTCCACAGTCCTCCGCCAAGTTGTTTTTGGTCGGCCTCTCTTTTGTTTTCCTTCAGGGGTCCATAGCATAGCTGTTCTTGTGATGGCATTGGGGTCTCTTCTGAGGACATGGCCAACCCAACTCCAGCGTCTGCCAACTGTGGTGATGTGCATGTCCTCTTGCTTGCTCCGAGTAAGCAGATCTTGGTTGGTGATGGTATTCGGCCAAAAGATTTGGTGAATCTTTCTTAGGCATGTTGTGTGAAAAGAGGACAATTTTGACATTTCCTTCTCTGTAACTCTCCAGCATTCCACACCATAGAGAAGCACAGAAAGCACACAGCTCTGATATAATTTTAATTTTGTGCTTGTGCTGTATTGAGAGGACTTCCAGATGTTGTTTAGGCTAAAAAAGGCTGTTCTTACTTTGTTCATTCTGTTGTTGATGTCTTTGCTTGCTCCGCCGTCTAGTGTTACTATGCATCCTAGGTATGTGAAGGTGTCTGTCTGTACCAGTTGCTGATTCCTTACTGATATGGGCTTAGAGTTGCTCACATTGAGCGTCATGACCTCTGACTTCTTTAGATTGATGTTCAAGCCCACCTGCTGGCTATACTTGTTAAGTCTATCCGTTTTTTCCTGGATGTGTTGATGTGAATGTGCTAGTAGTGCAATGTCATCTGCATATTCCAGATCTTCCAATGTAGAAAATGTAGTCCATCTTATTCCTCTTGGACTGCCCTCTGTTGTCTGGCGCATCACCCAGTCTATGACTGTTAAAAATAGAGTGGTTGATAAGGGGCATCCCTGTCGTACTCCTGTCTTCACCTCAAAGGTTAGGCTGCTCTGCCCAACGCTACACGTAAAGTTGGCATAGAGGCTTTTAATGATTGACACTATGCAGCTTGGAATTCCTTAAGCCCTCAGTATTTTCCATAAACTGTCCCTATGTATACTGTCAAAAGCCTTATCAAAATCAACGAAATTAATGTTCAGCTGTCTTTGCCATTCTGAGCACTGCTCTATAATGTTCATGAGGGTAAATATATGATCTACACATCTTCTGTTCTTTCTTAATCCTGCTTGTTCTTTCTTCAGTTTGTGGTCTGCTGCTTTTGAAATTCTCTGTATAATTATCCTGCCTAGTATTTTGCTGGGAACTGAGAGAAGAGTGATTCCTCTCCAATTATTGCAGTCTGCAAGATCTCCCTTCTTGGGCAATTTGACAATTATTCGTTTGTTCCACTCTGTTGGTGTTGTCCCTGTTTTCCAAACTTGTGCAAATAGTGGTTCTAATAGTTCTGCTGCTAGCTCTGGGTCTGTCTTAAATAGCTCTGCATTTAAGTTATCATGGCCAGGAGCTTTTCCATTCTTTAACCCTTTGATTGCTGTGATGATATCACATGCAACATGCACTTAAATAAAATCCATCACATGACCCTAATTGCCACAGCTATACCTATCCTTATGAGACAGTTTTAAATTTGCTTCTCTCCTGCTCAGGACTCACCACAGAAAGGAGAAAGCTAATGTTGGGCTCCCTAACTATCATAAACATTCTGAATGGCACCACCCACCAGCTGTAGAAGATGTGTAAATTCTTAAATTTGGCTTGGGCTGCAAAAGAGCAAGAAACTCAGTTAAACAGACCAGCACTTGAGGGTTAAAAGTGGTGATTGTGACATTGGTTTTTACACAAACACATGCACGCACACACTTGAACGGGTGGGGGGGGGGCATTATGAAAATATTCAGCTGGTACCAATGTTATCAGAAATGAATACTTCAAAATTCAAGGTAATGTTCACATGTGATATATAACCAAAGTTTTATTCCAGCATTCCATTTACAAGTCAGTCTTGTTAAATCCTAAATGTTACATGTTTATTATTTTATTTTTATTTTATGTAATTTAATGACAAATACCTATTTCAGCCCAATACCAATAAACGTTATAAGTTTAGTATGTAGCATGTTTTATTCTAGTCTGCATATTCTTTATATTGATTTGTCTTATTTAAAATGCATATTTATTTAATTTGACTTAATTGTTCAAAGTGTTTCCAGAGTCCTCAGATGTTACTGTTGTTTTATTATTACATTTCAGTACCTGAAAAATATTCTCTATGAGTACATGATGGGTAAGGAGACTAAGGTAAACATTTTACACTTTTCAATTTATCAACAACAGTTGTACCTGTTTTTTTTTTTTTTAAGCATTTTCAGTTTTCTTTTGAAGAATGCAGCTTCACTTTAACATTGCTGATGTGTGTGTGTGTGTGTGTGTGTAGAGAATGAATGAACAAACTTTATATTCAAAGGGTTAAGAATTGGGTGCGCAGGCCCGTCTAACATTCTGCCCTTCCACTCTCACTTATCTTGCATACTATACCCTTTCATTCCCATATGTTACTTTAAGCATTAAATTAAAGGCATACAGCATTATAAAGTTTATATAACAGCATACAAGGACATTACCCAATCATTATCAAAATAAAGTATGTTTTTTTTAAACAGACAAGAACGTAATGAAATAAGAAAAAAACAATAAATGCAAAAAAAAAAAACAAATCCAAAACATATATACAGTAAATCAGACAATAATTCGAGTATGATCACATTAGGGTAGTATAGAATCCAAACTCCTGAAATATTTGAGTCTGCTATTGAGTGAGTAGGAACTCCATGTTTTTCTTTGCTCTCCCTAACTCGAGAGCAGAATTAGATAGAACGAACAAACTTTATCTTCAAATGGTTTAGAATTGGGCTCACAGGCCTAACATTCTTTCCATCCTTTCTCTCATCTCCCATACTGAATTAATTTATCCTACACATGCATTATCAATATTATTTTTAAAAATAAAAATAAATGCAATAAAACAAAGTAAAATCCCAACATTGTAACAGTATAACAGTTACACACATTTACAGAACCTTACCATAATCAATAATGAACAGGGCAGAATAATCCTTAAAAAATACACATCACATTAGAAAATGATTTGGGAACATAACTAAATTAGGGTGGCATATAATCTGCACTCATGATGTATTTGAAAAGTCTGCTATTGTATGAATATGGACTAAGCATGCTTTTTAGGTCGTGTGGAAGATTGTTCCACAGATGAGCAGCAGAAAATGCCAAACTTTTCTTGAATAAGTCAAGCCTTGCCTTGGGCACGTGTAATATGTTTAAGCGTTGGCTGTGTCTTCCGTTGTATTTGAAAATAGGCCACAGGTACAGAGAGATAGAGAGCATATTATATAGTTACATGTATGTAGTTACATTATATATGTATGTGTGTGCATGTGCATTGCTTGCATGCATGCATTCATGCACGCTTTTGTATATGTATGTAATTGTGTAAAAACATTGTTTGCTAATTTTGTCTTTCGGCTGCAGAAATCTGTTTATCCCAGATACCATTTCTATTTTATGATATATTATATGTACACACTATATGATTTGTATAAGTGAGTGTAAGAGAGTCAATATGCGGTGGTGATGGGGTTGCGTTATTAACCATTGACATGGGCTGGTTGTCACTCACACATGCAATCGACATCAGTTGATAAAGCTAAAGTCTGGTGATCAATTCTTTACGTATAAAATAACAAATATGGACAATCCATCAGTCAGAAATCATCAATACATCCACTGACAATCGATCACCATCACATGATAACTTGAAGACAAAAACAACACAGATTCTCAATCTTCTTAAGGACACAAGTCAATAGACTCTGTCATCGCACCATCAAATAAAACATTTCCCATATCACTATGTCATATCCTAATCGCAAGTGCACTGGATCACTCCCGAGATGTGCACCAGTGCATAAAATTTGAACAAATTGAAAACCCAAAATTTCATGCAACAGGCGCAATTAACTCTTTGACTCCAGAACAATGCTCAGAGCATTGCAAAATTGTAACTGCCATGCCACCGTAACGCTCAGAGCGTTGTTTTTAGTTTTTCACGAATAAACCCTAAAAATCGTCCGTTTATTGCAGTTCATATTTCAAAACTCGTAGAATGACTTCCGCTACTATTTAAACAACTAATTTGAGTGTAGTTAAGCAGCATGTGTGCGTGTTTTTGTGTTATTATCACAATTTGTATGACAATTCGCGTGTTTGCGTTTTTCGTTGTTATTGCTACAGAAATATGTCACGCTTTATATTTACATTTTCTAAGTCTCCTAAGCGAATAATTGTGCCAGACTACTTAGAAACATTGCTGACATTGATGATGATTGTTTGGTAGTCACAGTTTGTTGTTAAAAAACGGAATTAGTGCAGAAAAGCTAGACACATTAGATTTAGTTGACGAGTGGGCGTAGTCCTATTCTGGCCAATTGAAAAGCAACAAAACTAGACCTACAGTAACATCTAATCACTAGTCCAAAGTAGAAGATAAAGCTAGGGATACTATTAAAACATTAAACAAATGTAAAAAGTTTTTATTTGTTTGAAAATTACATAATGCAATCTTGCATAATTTATTTTATTCTTATAAGAGACCGCAGTAAAAACTGGTGTGAGTAACACTAAATGTACTAACTGTGGCCATAAGCAATGTTTTTTTACTTCGTAAATGGATTACCTTGTTGTTTGAATACTAAAAAGAAAGCTTTATTGTCTACAACAGTAATTTGTCTTTGGTAAGCTCCTTTCTACAATTAACTTTTTAGTGTTTTTCAATTTTACACGCAAAATGCTTTAAGTATACAGAACGTACTTGTGTTAATACTACCAAAGACACTATATATTACAATTCCCTATCTAATTCCCTACAGTTTGGCATATAATAAGTACATGTTCACAGAAAAGATTAACATAAAATTTACACTAAAAGATAGTAGCCTACACTTCACGGTTTAGAATTCTTAAAAAAATAATTACAGCACAGGGTGGAAAATAATTACGGAGTCAAAGAGTTAACAATGAGCAATTTTTTTATGACCCCAGTTTTATATTTGCTTTAGATACATTCTTGAGACTAAAGCTTGAAGATAAAACACATGAACAGAATAAGTCTCTTCTCCATGTGTTCTTTGGTCTCTCTCTACCTCTCTTACCCTGGGGATTCCAGAACAAGGACTGCCGGGTAAGGCTATCAGCAAGTGTCTTCAATGTATGTTCTATCCATCTCCAGCATCTTCTTCTCATCTCTTGTTCCACTGTTGCTTGTCTGGGTCTTGTCATCAGTTCCACATCAGTGATCTTGTCATATCACTTCAGTAAAAGAAATACATACAGAAAAATGCAACATGCCTTGTTGCTTAGAGATGTCTGCATATCCAGTCCCTCCACAACCCTATCTTGGGCTTCGGTGTTTGCCAAAACTTTGGTCTAATTGTTGTTCCAGTGTTGTGGTTATCCTTTATGTTTTCTACATTTCCAGTAATACTTAAACAATTATTGTGCCATTGACTTTGAATGGTCATTATTGCTTTATTAAATTCATATAATGTTAATAAAACAGAATTTGCTGGTGATCAGTTCCTTACTTATAATATAACAAATATTTACAATCAGTCAGTCAAAAATCATCAAAACATCCACTGAGATTCAATCACCATCATATGATAATTTGAAAAAAAAAAAAAAAACACAGATTCTCAATCTTCTTAAGGACACAAGACAATACACAATGTCCTCACACCATCAAATAAAACATTTCCCATGTCACAACATCATATTCTAAAACATACCTTGTGTAAAGAATTTACTGTATAAATATGTTATTTTTCCTGAAGATGTAAAATCCTTTCTGTGCAGTTATTGTTGGCATCTGTGTTCTGATCTCACAACCTGAGTTAAATCATCATCTATGATTTTGTCATTTCTGTACCTGTTGTTGTTTAACTAGGACTGCTGAGCTTCTCGCTCTTTTGCAGCCAATATCAAGTTGAAGACTCCTTGGTATTATCTACACTGTAGATCTAGGCTTTTCCTGTGGCTTTTCTGCCATTCTGAAACTTGCTGAGTTGAAGTCATGAGCCTCAGTTTCTCCAGTTTGGCTTGCATTTAAAGGATCGTCACATCTGGTCCCAAGCTAGAAGTAAGAAGCGTGTGGCATACTGTGCATTCCCCGCAAATCCAAGGGGGCTCTCCAACTATGCAGAGCTAACATACTGTCCTCTGGTTATGGGCTGTCCCAAGGAATCGTCACATCCTGCACAGAGTCACCTCTCAGCTTCCCCTGCCTATCACTGCGTCCATAGTGAGATCCTCCTGCATGCAGTCAACTAGGTCAAAGCCAAAGAATGACATCTGGGGTTCAAGTACTTCTTCAAACTTAGTGTGCAATTCTGGGTTCTCAACAAGTTTCACCACAGGGGGAATCCCTGGAAGTGTGTGGACGATTTCAAGAGTCAATGAGCGTGTAGTTAGCCTCACAGACAGGGGTTCACTTCCACATATGTATATTGTGGCATTGTGCATAGCTGGTGGTCATATAAAGATGACTCCAGTTATGCCTCCATGCATTTCTGCACATGTAAAGTTGCATGTATATTTACGTCTGTGTAAAGGTGAACAGAAGAAAAAGGATTTTAAGGGCTCTTATACAGAGCCAGGTTTTTTGTTTTGTAAGTCCTAAACACTGACCAAACAAATATTGGGGATAGCTGAGAAGCATTTTCTCTGGAAGAATGTTAAGAGTTCCATGGATGGCTAAAATAAACTAATGAAGAATTCTTGAGAAGAGCTAATAAATAAAGAAATAAAATTACAGTGATACAGAGAAGACAACTGACCTTGACTGGACGTGTGATGAGAAGAGGAACACTTGACACATTACAACAAGATGATTCTCATGGTGAAAAATAGCTTTGAGGGAATTGGGCCAGTATATCTTTCTTAACTGTCGTAGTGTAGAACATTTTCAGCAGTTTGTTCAATCCACAAAAGTCTGGATAGCTCTCTTTTTGTGCACAGTGGTGAAGCAAAGTGTTTATTTTTGTTATTGTCATTAGCTGAAAAATGGTGATCTGTCCCTGCACATTGGTAGTCTCCTCCATTTTGGATAGCAAATATTTGATTTCATTAGCTTTTTGTTCACATTCTCCTCCATTTTTAGCAAATTTATCTGCCTTTTCATTTCTGGGTACACCACAATGGGATGGTACCTGAAGTATGGCTTGCTTGCTTGGCTCTGATAATAATGGTGAGGATGATGATGAAAACAGTGATGATGATTTCTGTGAACATTTAGTTATTTGCTCTTTATGCATAATGTTTACAATGATCATTTTTTCACCATTTTTTAATCAAATTTCTGTTTATAATGCATCTTAAGAATGATTGAGTAATTATTGCTTAAAAAGATAATGAGTCTGACATTTGCATTCTTAACATGGAGTAAATGTTTCCATTCTTGCAGACCTTGGCCAAAGTTATAGCCACTGTTGTCAGGTTTTCTGATGAGCAGATGAGAAATGTTCTGGCTAAAGAAGACAATAAATTGGTCAGTATCATGAGAATATTTTATAATGTGAAATTATTTTGCATATCAGTAAAACAAAATACATAGTTATTTTCATAATTATCTTAATCATTATTTCTGGCCCTGTCGTTTTGCAGTGTGTGAAAAATCCTTCAATTAAGAGTAATCCACTATAATTAAATTATAGTTAATAACCTCATGAAGAATATAGCAAGTGGTGCTTGGTCATTTAGACCAGGGGTTCTCAACCTTCTTTTTTTGTTCATGGCCCCTTTCTGAACCTCATTTTACCTCTGTGATCCCCTTCATAGTCGCTGTCAGCTAGATAAAAGGTAATTTACCATCTTACTGTTACCCCCACTCCCTAGAAATATGGCATGGCCCACGTTGAGAACCACTGATTTAGACCATCCATGACACAGCATGACACTTTTCTGTGGTTTAATTAGAGAATCATCATCATTGTGCCATAGTTCCCTGTGGAGCATAGACCTTCAATCAGCACATGCCAGGTACTCTAGTGTCTTTTTTATCAACCCCTTGGGTTGACATGCCTGGGGGAACAGAAGTCCTGTTCCTTCTTTGTCTCCTGAAAGACTCCTGGGAACTACACAGGGCATTACTTAATATAGCAAAAGGGGAAAAATAGAAGGTAGGAAGACAATTGTATGATACCAGCATAGGTAAGAATTCAAGCATCTTCACACTGCACCCTTTGCCTACCATGAGAAAGAAAATGCATTTAGCTTTTCAGCTAACTATAACACGTAATCATTTACCGTAAAATCTCGCATATAAATAGCACAATTTTTACTCATTTTTGCCCGCTAAAACTCGGGTGCGAGTACTAAAAAATACATAATTTTCGATATCGAAAGTAACCTACATTCGAAAGTCTGTCAAGTTTTTGTCACAATTTGACATTGAAAATGGCGCAAAATTGAATGTACCATGTGTTTTCTTATGTGTCAGACATTGTTGCAAAACGCATTTCGCACTCTTGGTCTTCAATCTGTTTTGATATTAAGCTTGGTTGTGAAGTTTGTCTTTTGATTATTTTGAGCCCTAAAAATGAATTCGAGAAAATGTTGTACTGCAGCAGAAAAGCTCTTAGTGGTAAAATATGCAAAATCTAACGGCAATCAGGCAGCAAGTCGACATTTTTCCATTAACGAGTGCAACATTCGATTATGGCGAAAAAACAAAGAGGCGCTGCAAGTGTTGCCTAGTAAGAAAAAGGCGAAACGTGGGTCACCACCAGATCTTCCAGACCTAGAAAAAAACATGATTGGAGTGGGTAGTGGATAGAAGCAACAAGGCATCGGTGTTTCATACATTGAAATCCGACTTAAAGCTCTGGAACTTAAAAAATCTCGTACAGGCACAACAGCATTTAAAGCGTCATATGAATGAGCAGTTCGTTTTATGAAGCGACATGGTCTTTCAGTTCGTCAAAGAACTACTATCGTGCAGCATCTTCCATCTTCTTTCAGTTTTTTAACAAATGTTTCATAAAATAAAATCTTGAAAAATTATGGTGCGTATTATACACGAATTTCCATTTTACCAGAAAATTTTGGGCTAAATCAAGCACGAGTGCGTATTATACGCGAGATTTTACGGTATGTGTAGACTTTGTCTTCTGATTCACAGTATTGTGTTCACAGTAAGACTGTAATTAGGGTTCGCTGATGTAGTTACGCTTGTCATTTTAATTGAAGTCATTATTTGTATCATCAAACAGCAGCCTTTGTTGTCTTTCCATTTTGTAACTTAATGAGGCTGTAACGTAAAAAGTTTTTTTTATTGAAAGTTGGTTGAACTACTAAAAAAACTGTTTATGTTCATCATACAACTAATTAAACATTCATGCTGTGGTTCTTGTAGGTTAGACAGGAAGAGAACATTATTATTATTAATATTTTGTTAACATATCTTTTTCCATGGTCAAGCGCTGGAAGAAAGTAATGGCTTTTTATATTTCTTCTATCTTGGGAACTTTTGTTGCATTATTGTTTATTGCCAACAATCTGACCTCTCATTCTTGTCTCAGTTAGTTATTTGCTCTTGGTAACCAACTGAGACAAGAATCAGGTTTTTCTTAAGCAACCAAACCTGTTTTATTTTTCATTCTCTGTATTCACTTCTGTTTCTGAGTATTCTGCTTTTGTTTAGGCTTACATGTGCTGGGCAGTGCTTTTTGTTGTTTGGGCTTTGTATTTCTTTTGGTGTTTTTTTTTAAAATTCATTAATTTAATTTTGCTTCCTGTGCTGTTTTTTTAAGTTCATGTCACACAGAAGATCACTAAATGACAGAACATGAATATATTTGACATTTATTCTTGACTATTTAAATCACTGTAGCTTACAGCTGTGTACAACGAACTTTGTCATGAAAATGAATCATCTTAAAAATAATTAGGTTCCAGACCAAAAATATGTACTTTATGCTTTTTTTCCCCCAAACATCATTTCCCGTTTTGCTCCTTATGGAGCATGGGGTCATCACTGCAACAGGTCCTCGTATAGGAAGCTGGCACCCAAGAATTGATATGTTCTTGCAGTTATGGTTTTTGTAGCAATATATATTTTATGATGAGGTTGCCACCCCCATACATAACCTCATATTAGTATCCTTTTACAACCTACCTGAGGGAGCATTAATCCTTTTCTTCCCGTAGTCTTGTCAGAGACCCCCTGGGAACTGTACACTGGATGTACAACGAATATATTTCAGGAATATTTTAGTGAGCAATTTTGAAATGCTTCAGTTTGACAGCATGGAATACTTCTGAAATAACTTCGAATCATTTGTAATGTTAGCATTGAATATGTCAGGAGTCAGTAGGTTTGGATTTCAGTTTTAAAGGGGTCAGTTTAGACCAGTGGTCAGCACAAACTAGATCCCAATCTACTGGTAGATTACAGGTGATGATTTGATAGATCTCTGAGAGAGGGGTGAATGAGAGAATTTTAAAGCGTGAGAAATGTTGGACTAATCCTCTCCTTCCAGCATTTAAATGCTCGGTATACCCAGGATTAAAGGTGCTTTTTCTGTGTTCCCAGTGAAAACTCACGAGCTAGCTTACTTACAAAAACTCACTGTAATCAGGAACTTTTTTTTTTTTTTTTAAATAAAGTTTTGGCGAGGCGCATCCCGTTCAACCTAGCCGGTTATATTAGGGTGCATGTCCAAATATAAAAGACCCTTAGGTCTGGTTGGAATGTTATCTTTTCTTTAAAGTGAAGTTAACATTCAGTAAAATATATTGTTTGAATTTGTCACCGCACTGTTGATGGAGTTACAGGAAGCAGTTTACCTGGTAGAGATAAAAGTTACATATAGGCACTTATTTTAAATTCCAAATACTATGAAAACTTAAAACAGGCAGGATGTTATGAAGGTAGATCTTTAGAGAGCTCAGTGTTTCTAAAGAAGATTCCCACAGCTCTTGGATTGCCTGCTACCGCTTTAGACGGTTTTTTTTTTCATTGGGGCTTTATGAATTGCTTTGATAAAACAGTACAGAGAAAACTACCTAGGCATCCCCTTAAAAGGATGCTTTACTGACTATTTATCAGTATGAAACACAAGATAACACCGGAAGTATACAGTGGGCAACTCAGCCCCTTAATGACGCAATCACTTCTGTTGTTCCCCTATTAACAGTATGTGTCAGTCCAAACAAGACAAAGACCTTGATACTGGGTCCAGTAAATAGTAGAAGACTTAAGGACAGTAGTATAGAACAGAGGGTAGGTTTCTGGTATTGTATAAACATAAATAACACATAAGGAAGGGAAACCCGAGGCCTGTTCTATACTACTGTCCTTAAGTCTTCTACTATTTACTGGACCCAGTATCAAGGTCTTTGTCTTGTTTGGACTGACACATACTGTTAATAGGGGAACAACAGAAGTGATTGCGTCATTAAGGGGCTGAGTTGCCCACTGTATACTTCCGGTGTTATCTTGTGTTTCATACTGATAAATAGTCAGTAAAGCATCCTTTTAAGGGGATGCCTAGCTGGCCGTGGGGTCAGTGTGATTCGCTTGATAGCTAGGCGGAGTTGTCGTACGGAAGGTACGGGGTTCGAACCCTGGGTAAGCCACTCACGTCTGTTGTTTTTCTGTTGTCCAAGTGTTCTACTTCTTTATTTCTTACGAGTGCCTGAAAACATACCTTTATGTTTGTCTAATATTAATTTACCTCAGTACTCCATTTGGTGCACATGGTAGGGGTACTTTGTACTCCAGGGTAAACTATGTTAGTCTTTCTGTTCTTGAACTAAGTTACAACCTAAAACCTTGCTTCTGTATAAACTTTAGCAGTTTAATTTATATAGCAAATTCTTTTTTTTTTCCCCTGTATTTAAAAAATATATATATATATATATATATCAGCCTAAACACCGCCTTAGCATTGTCTATTAATAGCATAAACTGTCATTATAGGTCATTTCTTTTCCCTTTTTTTTTTTTAATTAGTTATTTCATTTTCTTTGCATTTTCGCTGAGTATTATTGTGTGGTATAAAATATGCCATTTGCATTATTCCTTGTATTTTATTATGTAAGATGAACCAGTTTTTAAATGTTAGTTCACTTTTGCTGTTTATTACTGCAAAATATTGTCTACACTTGTGGTTCCCTTAGACTACATGGTGTAGGAACTAAACTTTGAACATTAATGAATGTATTTAAATTATATTACATAATATGAAGTATCCAAACTAAACATATCATCACCTTACTGTACTCCATTCTGTAAAATAAATATGGGATGGGTAATACTCGTAGAAGCATTAATGAATTTGTGTTAATTCTGTTACATTATATGAAGTACCCAAAAACAAAATATCATCACATTACCTTTTTCCATACCATAAAATAAATATGGGATAGGTAATAGAAAAAGTGAGGAGACCTTCAGTGAGACTGTTATAAACTATAAGATGTTATTATTTTGTGTTGTAATAATGTTATAGTACCTGTATTAAAATCCACTACTTTATTCCACTCTGTTACATAATATAAGGATAACCAGATTTACATGTGTCCACCCGTATTCTTTTTTTTTTTTTCTTAAATATATAATATGAAGAGGAAAATAATGGAAAGATTAAAAGGAGTGAGCGTAAAGATGTATGTCTGTGAGCATGTTTGTGTTTCCTGATGCTCAAGTGTGCCTGGAATGAAGTATGGGAATATAGAGTTGGTATATAATCGCCTTGTCTAATTCCCTGAGGTTTCTCAATAGACCTAAAAAAGAATAGAAATACTGCTCCCTTAGACATGTTGTATGAGGTGACTAATAAGAGGTTGTACACGGGTTGACAACCTCATCGTATAAAACTAATTGATTCAGAAACCACTGCTGCATGTGTTTTTACATATGCTTCCTCAAGGGAGTTGTCTACTGTGGTGGATGTATGCTCCATAGGGAGCAGAAATGGAGATAATGATATTAATTATGTAATCTGAATTAGCATGTTAAAGGCTTCTTAATTTTCAACCAGATTTTGGAAGCCTTGACTTCATGAAAACAACCGTACAATTTTGAACGTAATCTTTTTTAGTGAAACTGTAATGCAGTCTTTTGTTATTAAATTAATACAGTTTTGATATTCGGTTTTTCCTTCGTTCAAGTTTTATGCTGGTTTGAATTCAATTTTCCTTCAGTAATTTTAGCATACAATTGTCTAAGCTGTCTTCCTGTATTAAAATTATACAACAATTTTTAGTCTGCCTAGGGCACTCCCTTCGTCCTCCCTCTGGTTTTGGTGAGTTATTTTAATTCAGAGAGAGTGCAGTAAAGAAAGAGGTGTTGCATGATATTACTTAACTAACTTAGGTACTGACATTAAGAATCACGATAATTGATTTATGTAGTACCAAAAATGTTGGCAGTGAGTTATTGAGTGTGGATTTTTTTCTTAAGAAAAGTTTTAGTAACACGTGGTAATGGAGCACAGACAAATTTACACTGGTTCTGGCATAAGACATAAAATGTTTTAATTTTATTAGTATTTATATTGCAGTCCATGTTGAATCAGTCTCATAATAATGGGAAGACTCTTCTATATATGTCTTTTTTTCCCCTTATGATACTGACAAATGAATTAGTCAGTGTCCCATATTTCCTTTTGAGGAATATGAGCTAACCTCTGCAGCTGACCCACACATACTGGACATCTGTGCCAGAGGACTTCATGTGCTTTTGCAGCTGTAGTTTTCTGCTGGAGTTTTTTTCCAAGAATGATGAGTTTGTGCATAACCTTAACTTAGCTACCTTCAAAACTGTGGACACAGAAATTGACAGCCAACATTGGCAAAGCTGCAGCCTCATAATGTGTGTTTGGGGAAACTCCAAAATCACATTGAAGACCAAATCTGCGGTATATAATGCCTGCGTCACCAGCACACTTCTGTATGGCAGCAAGACATGGATAACCTATGCTAAGCAAGAAAGAAGGCTCAATACCTTCCATCTACAGTGTCTATGCCACATTCTCAGTATTTCGTGGAAGGACAAAGTGACGAATGTTGAGGTGTTGTCACGTGCTGGCCTTCAGAGCATGTATACATTGCTTAGACAGCACAGACTACGCTGGCTTGGCCATATCCACCGCATGGAAGACAGTCGCATCCCGAAAGATATCTTCTACGGACAACTGGCAGATGGCAAAAAAACAGTTGAGCGACCGCAGCCGAGGTTCACAGATGTGTGCAAGAGAGACATGAGAGCACTGGACATAAATCCAGCAACCTGGGAGATAAAGCTGCCGATCGCACCAAGTGGCGATGCTACGTCACCACCTCAGATTGGGTGAAAAGAAGCTCTCATGGCAAGCAGAAGAGAGGAGAAAACATCAAAAGGAAAGGAACACCAGGAAAATAAGCATCTGAGTGCTGTCACTTCAGGGGCACATTTCCACAGTCAGATGTGACTGAAGGGGCTGTTATTATTATAATTATTAGCTACCTTCAGACCTGTCTGTGGGAGCAGTGGTCTTATTCTTTCTGTGTCTCCTGAGATAAATTTTTGAAAAAAACTACACTGGAAGTTCTGGACATAAACTGTTACATAAATCTGCATTTATCAAGATATTGAGGAAAACACTATATTTGTTTGCATCTTTCAGGGCACAATGTAAATACTAAGATACTGTATAGAAGTGCTATGCGTAGGATACAGGGCGCGCACACACACACGCAAGTGCGCACGCATACACACGCACACATACATACACGTATACATACATATATATATATATAGTTAGTCTGCTCAGTATACTAGAAAATATATACTTCACATATTTAGACTTAATTTAACTACCCGTAGTTTAATTCTTGGTATCCTTTATATTTCAGGTACGGAAATCCTAGGAGCCCAGCCAGCAAATCCTAGATAGATTCTGTTCAAACATTCCGATGTACTTTTCTGTAGACACAGTCTGACGGGACAGTTCTTTCATATTTTAAATAAGTAAATTTCTTACAAGAAATAGGTTTTATGTTGCTTGTATTTTGATACTGAAGCCATGTGTAAACATTTATGTGAAACTTTTGTGTATTATGAAATGTCAGTTTACTGCAGTTCTGTATTTTTTAACAGATACACGCAGTTTACTCAAATATACAATGACTTTGTAGCATGACTGTGCATTATATTAAATTCTTTGATGTTTATCAGATGTCCTGTGTCTTCTTCTTCTTCCATCCTTAGCCATCAACCGGCAAAGCAGTATGTGGCCAGTACGCCTAGTGGCGTCTTAGGGCAACAACAAATTGATCAATCTATCGCTGTTTCCACCACGCCTAGTGGCGTCTTTGTGGAACAAAAACAGACCAAACAATCTATCATTGTTTCCGTAATCAGATTGGTTGGCAAGCAGGTGATCAGCCCACTGTGCAAGATGTCCTGTGTAGTCAGATAAAATGCTGCTCTAATTTAGCATGAATATGGATTACACCATATATCTCTGCTGTTTTATTTCTCTGCTGTTTTACTGTATTCACTAAGAACCTTTAGCACGCTGTGGTCGCAAATTTTCACCCGTGGTACTCTATGTTCTGCCCGCTGCAGGCGCAAAATTGCTACTTTCGGATATCGTCAGTTGCCTGCATTATAAGATGTGTACACGTGATATTACCCCCGGATGTTAAGTTTTAATCTTATTTGCGAGAGAGTTAGCTTCCGTTTCCGATCTATATTTAGTGATGGGTGTATTCGCGTTTATTTTCTGTGAATTTTTTTAAATCGAAATCAATCGGCATCGAACAAGCGGCCATTTTCGCTCAAATTTTAATGGATTCTGACCGATGCGATGACGAGGAGATTTTTGTCTTTATTAGTGCTGATATCGGTTCTCAGAATATGGGTGATGGCAGAGATGGAGACGACAGTAGAATGTCATTGCTAGTATGTCTAGCGTTAGGGTTTAGGTTTTGGGTTAGGGCCGAATGTCACTGCTGACGAGGGCGTTTGTTGCTTTGCTACTGATGATGGGTGTAAGATCGTCATTTGATTTGTATTGGTCAAATGACTGTTTTATTGAGATGCCAGGGATCAGGACTCTTCGTTTGTTGGTTTTTTTTTCTTTAAATTTTAAAAAAATTAATTTTTTTTTTTTCGTTTTTTTTTTCATCTTTCCATTCCTCTCTTCCTATCACATCTAACATGTACACAAACAAATTTTATATCTTCAGATTCATCATTCATTTATTTATATAAATTCCAAAAATGATAGCAATTGACCAAGAAACACAGAAACTATAGACGTTACATGTCGCCCACTATAAAAACGGGGCGTTGTGAAAAAGAATGCAGCTGCAGGGCAAGTTTTCGGAATTTTAATGCTGCGTGCTAAAGGTAGAAGATTGTTCCCCAAATTTAGCTTGTGACAAATTTGAAGCTATTGTATAATTCTGAACTTGGCAGAAAATTCATGTTGACCATGCTTTGTATTATGAAAGTGTTCTGCTGGTCTGTATTTTTTAACAGATGCACAGCTTACTCAAATGTGAAATGACTTTACAGCATGTATATGCATTACATTGAATTCTTTAGTGTTTAACAGATGTCGGATAACCGCAGTGTGAGCTAAGGGAACACTGTTTGATCTGTCTTCCAGGTGTTTCTCACCAATTTGTCCTAGATTATGTTTGTTGCTTATTTGTTCCCAGATTAGTAGCTGTTTTGGGTTTCACAATTATTCTTACTGCCTTATTTAAATCTGTTAGGTCAATGCAGCATAGCAACTTTCAGCTTCAGCAAAATCCCTAGAAGTTTAACAATTGTTCTTATTATGTTATTGAATGCAGCATGGCAACTTTCAGCAGCACACAAATTCTTTAACAGCTGTTCTTATTATTTTATTAAAGGCTGTTGGGCTGCTGCAGGTTGGCAGTTTTCAGGAACACACTACAAGTCCATAACCATTTATCTGAAATTCCGATATATTTATTAAAAAAACTCTGAAAATCTAAAGTTTTTGTTAAAAAAAATTTTTTTTTATAAAGACATATTTTCATTACCTGTCACTCATTTGCAAAATGACCCAGCCACGTGCAAGGGTCCATTTCATCATGTTTCCAGTCTGGGTGCTTTATACTAGTACTACGCTAGCACAGTACGTTAGACAAGCTAATGTAGACGCTAGAGCTTACTTACTTAGTCGTTCCTCTTCTGCCCTGGAATGTAGAGGTTTGCCAGAGAGAGTGCCGTACTGTCCTGTCAGCTGTCTTCCACCTGGCCTTGTTCCAATCTAGTCCTCGGTCCTATGTAATGTTGTCCTCCCAGCAGACTCTGGGTCATCTTGAAGGTCTGGATTCCTGGCTCTTAGTTTCCCATACTTATCATGGTAGCCAATCTACTCCCATTCTGCAGACATGGCGAACTATCGTAGTTGAGACTGTTCTACTTGTTACTTCAACCGCATTCCTCAGATACCTCATTTCTGAGGTTTGGATCTGACTTTTGTGGATTGTAGTCATTGCCCATGACTGGCATCCATAGATCAAGACTGGAACATAGGTGGTGCAGGATACAGCCATCTTTGTCTTCTTACCAACCTCTTTCTTGCTGAGGAATCCTCAATTTATGGCTTGAAAAAGTCTCCCAGCTGCTGCTCTTTTGGGATCCAACTCTTCTTTGATGCCTCTCTTCCAGTCTATGATAGCTCTAAGGTATTTAAAGTGGTTGCCCTGCTCCAGGACATGCTCTCCCAGCATATTCTGATGCCTTCTTCCCTCTCATGATATCACCATGGTTTTTGTTATGGAACTGCTGATGACCATCCCTCCCTTCTCTATCTCTTCCTTCCAGACTTGCAAGTTAGATTGAAGATGTGCCTCAGATTTAGTAATTAATGCAGCATCATTGGCAAATGCCAGCTCTGAAATACAAACATGTCTCATCTACCAGTACCTCACTGAATACTTTCTTTTCCTCTCCTTACATGCTGTGGTGACATTGTCCAATGAGGAGTATGAAAAGATAAGGTGACAGAATATCACCCTGTCTAAACACTAGTGGTGGTCCTGAACTCTTCTGACTTATGGTTTGCCGTCCTCACATATTTCTGCAACTCTTGTAGAAGCTCTGTATAGCATGGATCAAAGGTACTGGAATGTTTTTCTTTGCCAAGCAGTACCAAAGTTTGCTCCAGGGGACCTTGTCAAACATCTTCTCCAGATCCAAGAAACAAAGATGCATCTCACCTCTATACTCAAGGACCTTTTCACTCAGCTGCCTGAGTGTGAAGATAAGGTACTTGAGTACTTGGGTTTGCTTGAAAGCCACACTGGACCTCATCTATCTGTGGCTCAGCTAGACATCTGAGTCTCTGCTCCAGGATTCTAGAGTAAATTTTACCAGGGACACTAGAGCTTACAACAACTACAGAAAAATGTTATGGATCTAGAGTTTAGCTACTTTTCTGTCTCGAGTTGGATAACATAAAATTTTAAAAATCCCAGTTTCCTAAACATACTGGTCCTGAAACATTTTAGATAACAGGTTAAGGACATGTAGAAGTTTCACAGCTGTGTATGTTATGTTAAAAGGGCTTTTGGGCTAATGCAGCATAAAAACCTTCAGCAGAACACTAGGATTGTAATAGCCATTGTATAGTCATGTGTTTAGGTGCATGTGGCCATCATATTTCCTTTATGTTCCTTATGGATCATAGAGCCACCACTGCAGCTGATCCACTTGCAGAAAGTCTGCATAAAGCATTCACATTCTGTGCAGTGGTGGTTTATGCAGCAGATTATTTTTACATTGTGAGATTGCCACCCCCTGCACAACCTCATATTATTTGCCATGTACAACAGGCCCGGGGGGGGGGGGGGGGGGGGGGGGGGGGGGGGGGGGGGGGGGGGGGGGGGGGGGGGGGGGGGGGGCAGCAGTATTCCTATTCTTGTTTGTCTCATAAGAGACCCCTGGGAACTACATGGGGTAAGGGCATGTAGTGTGGGTGTGGTTAATTCTCTCCATATCCTTCAGCTCTTCTGTGACTTTTTTTAGAAGAGAGGTTATTGCATGTAGGAGAGTAAAAGTCAGAGAAGTTATGATTCAAATATCCTACTAAAGTTGTGAATTACGCTGAGCAGACCGGTAACTATGAAGCGGTCTAACACTTCATCAAAGCATTACAAGAAGGCAATGGCGCAAGTGAAATATTCTGCAGTCATTGAACCACAGTAAACACTCGTTTATAATGTAAATGCAAACAGCATAATGGTAATTAAATGCCATGCATAATTAGTTTTGCTGATCAATAGGGATGTGATTTAACAAGTAGACAAAAAAAATATGAACTACGTTAAAGCAAGCAGAAGTATGTTTATCATTCATTTTAATTGCTTAAAAGGAAATCTGTAATTAAAGTACCTGTATTTTTTAATTTGGTATTGTAAACCTTATCACTGCACCTGTTGTTGTCCTGATCCAATGGCTTTAAATTCAGTAAACCTGTTTCTTCTATCTGTGGCTTAATGAACATGTCAGGGATATCTCTGTTGAAAAAAGCCTATAGTAATTCCGTGTTTTCTACTTTTACCACAGATCAAACTTCATATATTATTACTTTATAAACCTTCCAATCACTCACACAAATTGCAATAATATAATAAAATTACTTATTTTAATACCAAATACTTTTGTGGTGAAATTATTATCCTTCTTATACTTCCAATCATCAAATTTTTATGAATTTTAAACACCCCATGTTGCCATGACAACATTCATCATCATCAAAATTTTCCTTTTCACTCCTTATGGAGCATGGAGCCACCACTGTAGCTGGTCTCCATGACAACATTCAGTCATCACATCATTTTGTTATCTGGACCAATGTATGTTAGAGAAACACAAATTATTAGTCATGAGAAATGAGGAGGACTGCAGTGAGACTATGATAAATGGTGAGGATGAACAAAAATGGGTTGTGTTTGTCTTATGAGGACAAAGGTCAAAGAAATGGCCGTTACGGCCACAGAGTCTTCTTCAGGGACTAGCAAACATAATTTCCATTCACTGTTAAACCATTACTGAGTAGCTAATAGTTCAGCAATGAAATTAATAACCCTTCCATGTTGATAGTAAGACGCTGCAAGTTTCTCATTTTATTGTGATTATATTTATTAACAGAAGTAAAATACAAATCAGTTTGATGGACACTGAAACATTGTAGTTATAAATTGTTCATATCAATTTTTCTCCCATGACATATGTAAGCTGTACTATTTTCATATGAATTTCTTTTTTATGCTGTTTTTGTTTGTATAGTTTTCTATGATCAGTGATACTTAAGTTATATTTAAAGCTAAGTTATTGTATCATAGAAGAACCAGAGTCATGGAGAGTAGTGCAGAAAATTGTCCTAAATTTATTGTTGTAAATATCAGTAACAAACGGTTGTTTTTGTTTTTAGTTAATTATCTGAAGCTTTTAGCATTTTTATTTTTGGTAGTGTCTTGTGATATAGGTAGTTTCTTACATATGCAGTAATACAGGAGTTAGTAATATGCAAGAAAATATAATGCTTTTCAAATACAATAATTAGATGCAAAGAGAAACCTATGTGGATATTAAATAATTAGAGGTGAGAACAACATTACTTTTATGTTACGATTAAAACAGACATGACCTCAAAACTTGAAATTTATGTTGGCTATTTTTTTTTTTTAATAAGGAAAGAGTGAATAATTAACATTCTACATTGATAATAGGTAACTTCAAGCTTTTTAACTGTCTAATGTCTGTCTAGATGAGAAATGGCAGCACAGCTGATAGTTTTTATGAAACAGAAATGACATCTTTACTTGAACTTTAAAGTAAGGAATAAATGGGGGGTGGGGGAAGAGATTTAGTAGGAATATAACTAAAATGTGCTGTGGGGGAGCTGATTAAACAAGTTTGTTATGAGATATGCACTAGATTTGAAAATGCAGAAAATAAAAGATTAGAATTATTATTATATTTATATATTTGTCTAAATACAAAATTGATCATTAGATGTTTAACCCCTTGACTGATTTTATGAGGATGCACATTGTCGTGATTTTGATGTTATCTGCTGCAGCATGAAAACATGTTTTATTTTGGTATTTGTATTAACCACCACAAGCAAATGGCTTGCATCATCATGAAATTAATATCCTTATGCAGCCTCCACAATGAAGGTTAAATTATAACACTGAAGTTGTGAGTTGACATTAACTTAATAGAAGGGTCAAGGCTTGTCAGGCATGGTTTCTGTTTGACCGTTACCAAGATATTCTTCAAGTACCATACCTGATGGCATAAGTGATCATGTCTCTCCACAACTTTCTGTTTGCTGTACTGTTTATCAACTCTGTTGTTGACTTTTTTCAATGCCATGATGGCAGACTGTCATGTACTTTCTCACTTTGTCATCCACTTTCTGTTTTTCTTTCAACCTTTTCTGTGTCGCAATAGATTCCAGCTCTCTTCTTCTCATAACATGCCCAAAGAAAAAGATGGCTTCCTTCTAACGTGAGTAGTAAGCTTCCATTGTGCATTGGTGTCTCTCAGGGCATCCTCATTACTCTTCTTAACCGTTCTTCCATGATATTGTTGACATTTTTCTGTAAACCCACATTTCTGTGACCTCAAAGGTTTTTTTCTGCTTTCTTGCTAATTGCCCATGACTCACTTCCATATTTCAGTTTTGGCTATGTATAACACTGAAAAACTCTTTTTTTGCTTCCATTGACAGAGAGTTTGTCATATTAAATACTTTTTATTTTATGGAACTTTTGCCTGGGCTATACTACTCTTCACCTGTGAGATGCATCATCTGTTTGATTGGCACGATTGCATTATGTTTTAAGGATTGCTCATTATTTTCTAAGTGGACATGTTGCTTTGTGAATGTTTATAATTTATTAGTAATTGCTGAAATAGACATTTTGGTGTAAATAAGTTGTTTTCTGTAACAATGTTCTGCATGTACAGACCTTTTTAGCAATCTCACTGTAGTGAAAACATGTTATGCTCCTCAGTCAAGGGGTTGAAAACTATTGTCATCTTCTCATGTTTAAATTTACATTGATTTTATCTTGTTCAGACAATACATATATTGATCATCTTCTTTATTTATGTTTCATATGGCCTTATGAGTGTTTGTTTGTTCTAACTCCCCAAAAAATAACATTTTTGTGTTTATGGTTATATTAAAAGGCATAGGAGATGAAACAAAAATTTAGTTGTTGAACAGCTTGACATGAATAACACATTACATGGTAGATTTATGCATGGAGGCATGTCTGGAGTCATCCTTGTATGACCACCAGCTATGCACAATGCTACAATGTACATTTGTGGAAGTGAACCTCTGTCTGTGAGGCTAATTACATCCTCATTGACTCTTTATATCATCCACACACTTCCAGGGATTCCTCCTTTGGTGAAATGTGTTGAGAACCCAGCATTGCACACTAAGCTTGGAGAAGTAGCTTGAGCCCCAGATGTAATTCTTTGACCTGGTGAACTGCATAGGTTCTTTGACCTGTGAACCCAGTGATAGGCAGGGGGAGCTGAGAAGTGGCACTGTGCAGGACATGACAATTCCTTGGAAGAACCCAGAACCAGAGCACAGTATTTTAGCTCTGCATAGTTGGAGAGCCCCCTTGGATGCTGGGGAATGCACAGTATACCATGCGCTTCTTACTCCTAGTTTTGGACCCTATGTGACGATCCTTTTAATGCAAGCCAAGCTGGAGAAACTGGAGCTCATGACTTAAACTCAGCACATTTTGGAATGGCAGAAAAGCCACAGGAAAAGCCTAGATCTACAGTGTAGATAATACCAAGGAGTCTTCAACTTGGCATTGGCTGCAAAAGAGCGAGAAGCTCAGCAGCCCTAGTTAAACAACAACATGGTAGATTTGTTATGCCCAATTTTTGTTTTTACTGTTAACTTCCAAAATGCAAAAATGGAGTTAATACAAGTATTCATTGTGCAACCACGGCTGTTTGCGAGCGATCTTTTAGTTTTCTCTGACTGCGCTATTTATAGCTATCATGACAGAGGTCACGTGGTCAACTTCCTAACGAGAAAAAAATGTGGCTGTGTTTACTTTTGATAGGGCTTAATTAATGCTTTTAGGCTTCATAGTTTTGTTTTGGTTTCATGCGTCAAACATTAATTATTGAAACATTAAATTGCAAGTCCACATTTATTACCTTAAAATAACACACCCAATTGTCCCCAAAACATGAGAGCTAACAATTATCTCAATCATACATCACGATGGTCATGTAAAAATGAGTATGGTCATGAGTAAAACGAAATGTTCAATTTAATAAATAAATAGGTGTATTTAATAAATACACCTATTAAATGATTTCCACACTCTGTTAATTCTGTCACTCTCACGCCAACAACTGCCATAATTTGATCTAGCCCCAAAATTTCGCTCAGTTATCATTCACACTTCCTTTTTTTTAATAGGAGGAATCTGTACATTCACAGATGGAGAAATTTGTAACAAATGAGTTTCCATTATAAATTTTAATTGTGAAGTTATATTTTTAATACCGCTGGTGCGTCTTTCAATTTTGGAAATAGTGGAATGTACAAATTCTCCTCTCATGTACCTGCAGCAGGTGTGGCAACAAAAACTGGCATGCTAAGGTGAGTAGTGTTATCCACCTCCAAATGAATAATGGTATCGCCTTTAATGTGAGCTGACACATCAACCTCCAGCTGAACAATATCATCACTAGTGTGGGCAGGCACATCAACCTCCTGCTGTACAGAGCTATCCTGACTACAGCTAACTGACTGACTACAGCTAACTGACTGACTACAACTGACTGACTACAACTAATTGACTACAACTAACTGACTGACTACAACTAACTGACTGACTAGACATGGAGGGGTCAGAAAGAACATCACAGGGGATAGAGCAGCTTTTTGTTTTTAAAACACCAAAAGATGTCTTTGCAAAATAATTGCACAGTTGACATTCACTTATAGTTAAATTATGGACATAGTCTTTCCAGATGTGCTGACTGTTTTCCGATAGTAACTTGGCTGTTTCAAGACACTTCTCATTATGCCTCCTTTTTGCATTTTGTATTGGTAAGTAACACTTCCTACAAAATATAGTCGAATGCTCTGTCGGTTTATCATCTGATACGTTAATTCCAAACACAAAGAACAGATCACTAACGTAATTCGAACAGTTCAGTGCATTCCGTTTTGAACTTTTTGTTTGGGAAGTTAATGCTCTCTTGCCACAGGCTGTGCACAGTGCACTGGCACAATTCATATGATGCAACAAAGTATGTTCCATTTCGTTGTTATGTAGCATAGTTTACTTGTGTATGTATAAAGATAATGGAATATTTGGGAGTATCACGTCTAACACAATGCTGTAGAATGCTTTATCTGTGAATGAAAGAAGATATACATACAGTTACTTAGAATTCTTTGGCAGCTGTCTTGTGCACAGGATTGTCTACCAAAGAACACTAATGGAACAGTCCTTATCTCACACACAATAAAAAAAAGACATTCATATTATAAATACAAGATTAACAAGACTTGAAAGATAGATCAAAGTATGTGGAAGTAATCTATCTATAGCTTTACATGTTTTCTGACGCTTAAATACGTAGCTAAATATCATTATAAATGAATTAAAATGCAAAAACAGATGGTGCTTTACAAAAAGTTATTTTTTACAACCTTATTTAAGATTTGCGAGTTTCAGGAATGCGTTTACTGTGATTTAAATGTTATAAAATCTGGTGACAATATGCTTGTTCTTGTAATGCCAAACTCACAAAACTGACTACCACACATTCTCAAGATATGAAACCAAAAAAAAAAGTATGTGGAAATAATCTTTAGCTTCCCTTCGAGAAGTCTATATACTTATAAACTCGTATGAATGGGCCGATTTTTAGATATTACATTAATAAATAGATTACTTCTGTTATGAATTTCCTCAAATGATGCCGCTGTTTTCAAAAGTCTGTAACTCCGTCAAATATAATTTCAAACAAATAAAAATGCTATCCAGAACGAGTGTGTAATGATTTATATATTAACGATTTTACACACACATCAGCTGATTTTCCCCGCCAAAACCCTCAGTAGTCTTTTACGGTGCACATGAAGATTTATTACCCGGTGTCAGAAGTCCGGTCACTGAAACTAAAAGAGCGCTCTGGTATATGGCACAAACAGCCGTGCAACATGTTTAATTTCTACATTGAACACCTTAGAGTCTAAATATGCATTCAGATCATGATCATAATCATTTTTTAAATTTTCATATTTGCTTGTGAACAAATGTCTGATATGCTTCACTTTGTCACAAACCGTGCTTCCCTTATAGTTTCAGTTATTTTACAAGGTGGAATAGAGCATTGTACATAATGTAAACATTAATATCTTGTGATAATTACTAAAGTGCTTTAATTCACTGTATTACCAAACCAGAAACTTTCTCTACATTCTTGCCAATTCTTAACAGAAATCTTCTTTGTCTTTCAGCTTCCTAGGGAGCATAGGCCTTTAGTTAGCTGATGCCAATCCCTCCTGTTCTGTGCCATGTGTTCAGATTTGAAATACATTTTTAGTCAATATTTGTATTTAGCGGTTATTGTGTGATTGTAACATTAGCCATGTTTTTCTGTGTGCAACAGAAAATTGTTTCAGAGTTCACATCACTTTTTTTGTTAAGATTTGTTTTCAGATGCAATATTTTATATTCCTGTGGCCTTTTTTGTCATTTGCATTTTAAATTAAAGAATGCCTTATCTTGATTGATATTTTAAGGAGTGAAAGGACCCTTTCTGTGGCTAATATTGTCTTGGGTGAATGAGCCAATTAATTTGTCTTGAGTAATGGAACCTGCTGATGGCATTCCAGCAGAGGCCATCAAAGCAGATATCGACACGGCTACAGAGATGTTATATAAATTACTTGGTAAAGTCTGGGAAAAGGAAGAGATACCAGCAGAATGGAAGGAAGAATATCTGGTTAAGTTGCTTGAGAAAGGAAATTTACAAAAGTGCACAAATTATAGAGGAATAATGTTACTATCATTGCCAGGAAAAGTATTAAATAGGATTATCCTTGAGAGATTAAAAGAGTCCATAGACAAGAAACTGAGAGATGAACAAGCAGGTTTTCGACAAAACAGATCCTGTACAGACCAGATAGCCACTTTGAGAATAATAGTTGAAGAAAGTCTGGAATGGAATTCACCATTATACATCGGATTTGTGGACTGCGAAAAGGCATTTGACAGTGTATACAGAGAATCGCTTTGGAAATTGATGAGGCATTATGGAGTTCCTCTGAAGATCATTAATAAAGAAAACATATGAAGACATGACATGCAGAGTACTTCATGAAGGACAGCTTACAGAACCATTTGGGATAAGAACAGGAGTGCGACAGGGATGCCTCTTGTCTCCATTTCTTTTCTTATTAGCAATAGACTGGGTTATGAGAACATCAACAACACACAACAGAAATGGAATCCAGTGGACTCTGACTAAGCAGTTGGATGATCTGGATTTTGCTGATGACTTGGCTCTTCTGTCCCAAAACCGTAATCAGATGCAGGACAAATTGAAAACACTTGATGAGAGGTCACATCAATTGGGTCTGAAAATACACAGGGAATAGACAAAGATAATGAGAATAAATGCAGGTAATGAAAACAGGGTTGAACTTGAAGAAGCACCAATACAAGATGTAGAATCGTACACATATCTTGGCAGCAATATAGACAAAGTTGGAGGGACAGACAGTGATATCAAAATAAGAATACAAAAAGCAAGAGGAGCTTTCATTGCATTGGGAAATATATGGAGACCAAGAGAAATCGGATCCAACACGAAAATAAGAATCTTCAACTCAAATGTGAAGTCAGTCCTATTGTATGGCTCTGAGACATGGAGAACAACAAAGACAACAACCAAAAAGCTACAGACTTTCATAAATGGGTGCTTGCATAGAATAGAGGGACTAAAATGGTATGACAAGGTTACCAACGTGGAACTGATGACAAGAACTAAACAAGTGCCAGTGGAACAAGAGATGAGAAGAAGACGATGGCGATGGATAGGACACACACTGAGGAAACCTGTTGATAGCATTACAAGGCAGTCCTAGTTCTGGAACCCCCAGGGCAAGAGAGGCAAAGGTAGACCAAGAACCACATGGAGAAGAGAGCTGGAAACAGGTGAAAATGATAAGGAGAACAAGGAAAGAACTTGAGATGATGGCACGTGACAGGAGGACTTGGCATGTGTTTGTTGAAGGCCTATGCTCCTTTGGGAGTGGAGGGTTATGAATGAATGAATGAATGAATGAAGGAACCTCTTGTTATAATTTAATCTTGTTTTGAGTAACAAGTGCCTTTGTTTTATTGCTGTCTTTGATTAAAAAAAAAAGGCCCCTATATTGTGTCTTACACTTCCTCCATATTTTGAATGACACTTTGAGGAGAACAGTGGGTGTCTAAGCACATGAATGATTTATATTTACAAATGTGCCTGATTAAAGTTGCAGTCAGCAATACATCAATATAAATGTAATTGTTCAATAAGAAGTATGGTGTTATTTTTAAGGGTTTGTATTATTTTAGAGTTCATGTTCATCAGATTATCCTTATATACAGTGTCACGTCTGTAGTGGCAATCTGACGTCTGCAGTGGCAATCTGACGCATCATTCCAGCTCTTCCTTGGTGAAAAATATGCAATTATTAGCATTAGGCACAATTTTAAATCATGGGTATGGGAGTGGTATGGGGCAAAAGGGAGAAAAATGTGTCTGAAGTTTATGAGTAAGTTCTCATAGATGTTCTTTGCCTTTCTGTGTTTTTTTTTTATATTGAGAATATGCCTTCAGTTCATGCCAAGTCTTTCTGTCTTGTTCCGTCTTCTTTATTTTTATGTCTGCTGCCAGTTTTCATGTCTTTTTATATTTCCCCTCATATTGGGTGTTCCCATAGCCTCTGTACCTTTTATTTATTTTGTGATTTATTCCTTCATTACAAGTTCAGCTCCCTGAGAAGAATGGCCTTCAGCCAATTACCAACAAAGTCCTCCTGTCCTGTGCCATCCTTTCAAGGTTCTTCCTTGACTTTTTTTACAACTTTCATTGCTATCGCCAGTTCTATTCTCTGTGTGTTTTTAGTCTCTGTCTACCTCTCGTACCCTGCAGATTCTAGAACAAGGACTGCTTTGTGATACTATCAAGAGGTTTCCTCAGTGTGTGTCCTATCTATCACCAGCATCTTCTTCTCATGTCCTATTTCACTGGCTCTTGTTTGGTTTTTGTCATCAGTACACATTGGTGATATATTCATACCATTCATTCCAATGCTATACTAAACAAGCACCCATTTTGTGATGGTTTGATGTTAATTATATATTGGAACTTGCGGTCATTCATCCTGAATTTAACTTCATCTTCTTCATGCTTCTCCTTGAAATGGGTTGCTTGCACATTGCAGTTTCCACACCACTCATTTATGTTGTCCTTATATTATTTACTTCTTGTTCTTTTTTGTTTCTTGTTTAGTTCTGAAAAAAAAGTGCATTATTGGTTGAGGTCATTCTCATCACACCCACACAGCTATGGTATATAGGACCGTGGACGACCCAGACAGTTTAAAGACGCAATTACTAATTTAACTTTCCTATCAGCAAGTGCAGACCAAATAAAGGCCGAAATACTTGTGTCCAGTAATGTGTAGTGGAAGACGAATAACACAGAATAGACGGGTAGGTTAAAATCACGGACGGGTGAACTCTTAAATAAATAATGGAGGAAACCTGAGTCATGTGAACAGTAAATAAATAAATAAAGGTAATTAACAGGTACTCGTTGGACATAAGTGATAGGCTTACCGGGAATCGAACCTAGGATGTAGCAATTTGTTTTACACGATGAGGTTGCCAGCTTCCATGTACAACCTCATATCAATCATCTTTTATGACATGCCTGATGGGACAGTAGTCTTATTCTTTGTTTTTTTGGTTTCCTTAGAGACTCCTGGGAACTACAAGGGGCTATAATTATTTTATGTCATGATAATCCATGTATTCCCTAATAACAAAATAATCAGATGGTTATCTACACTAACATAATTACCGATGTATGTTAGGCAGTCGGTCTCACTCAAAATAGTAACTCGCGCCAGAAAAAAAAGTGCGCAACGCACGGTGTGCAACTTGCGCGGCGTGGGTGTTATATAAAACAAATACTTTGGTTTTTTTTTTTTATTTTTTCACGAAATTAGTAGCGCTCGACAAAGAAAAAGTGCGTAAAAATTGGTGTGCATGAGCCAATAACATACCAAAGGAAACTGTATTTGAACAGTTTTACACATAATGATCAAGATGATAAGATGGCTGCCCAATCTGCAGCTAAAAAAACATAATTCGTGCCGTGTGTATGTTGGTCACAGCTGAGGAATGCAACCGTGTTGAAAAATTGTATTGTTTCCATTATATATACTCTCCCAAAATTAGTTACAATCATCAAAGAAAAGCGTTCAAATGACGGTGTTCATGAACAGTTTGATTATACTGTATAATGGAAAGAAACCAAAAACACTCTAAGAATGTACTTCTATCTGCTCATCTGGGAATGGAAACAGCACACTATAATTAAAAATCCGTCACGTTTGACGGGTTATTGCTAGTTTATAATATATTTCTGTCAAAGATATCAGTTACAGAATCTGTGAACATTAAGAGCAGAGCACATCTGTATTGAAAAGTCTTTAAATATGAAAATATTTGGTGAATCTCAAAGCAAAGATCTTCCTGTGTATCATCTTTTGCTTTTTGATTTGAGCAATGTAATTGTGTTTTAAAGTTACCAAGAACCAAAGAGAATAGACATTCCACGTTGTTTAATACAAGGTGTGAAGATAAGAGTAATGCCTGCACGGTTAAGTTCAGGTTACAAGCATAGTGCACATTTTAGTTTTAGATCAGCGTTAACACATTCTCATTTGAAATGTGTCATTAAGCATGTTACCATAGAGTTCATACATTGTAAATAACATCATTATTATGTTTAATTAGTACCATATATTTCATCATACTGTTTTGAGGGTCTCGGAGTAGAGTTCTCGCCCTGTTCATTCTGTTTTTTTATTTCTCCTTCCTAGTTTGTTTGTTATTGGTTATTTTTATTATTTACTTCTTCTATACATGAAAATATTCTTGATTATAGTTGACCAAAACAGAGATATTGTGGGTATGTACAGCAAGAATCTTGGGGGTTTTTTTTTTGTTTCAAAAATAAGATTACATTATAATGCATTGTAATCACTGTATACGAAATAAAACACATTATTTTGTTGAAAAGAATTCACTTGTTATTCAAATCCTAATGTTGAGTTTCAGAAATAAAAATAGTTTTTTGTCTGTGTTGATAAATGTACTATTACAGATGGTTTGAATGTTTGCCTGATATAATTTAGATGAAAGCAGTGTGGATGTTGTTGCTTTCCTCATTATAATGTCTGTGTTTTTTTTTTATCCCTCAATCTTCTTTCTGAGCGTCCGATTGACAAAGTGGTTTGAGCGCCGGTTTCTCTTGGCAAAGGTGCCGGGTTTGAATCACCGTATCGACACGTTCCAGTCTACCCAGCTGTAAATGGGTGCCTGACTTTGATTTAGGGAAGGAAAAGGCAGCCAGGAAGGGAACTGGTCACCCCCACCTCTCGACGCTGGACCTAGTCTGGAGAAGACTCTAACACTTCACTCCCCTACAGCAGTATCTGCTATGGGACTACCTTGACCTTTTACACTTCTTACTATTTTCATCATCTCCCATTCCTTACACCTTCATATAATAACCCCAGTCAAGATTATTATTTGTTTTTTGTTTTTAATGAAGAAAAAATATCCTCTTCTTCTTCGTACACTCTCAGACGTCCACTTGAATGCTCTCAAAGAAAGCAGTAGTCAGTTTGAGGCTATTTGAATCCCCGTAAAGCTTTTCCACGAAAGGAACTGGTGTCGGCCATATGTGCTTTCCTGTTCAATCTATGATAAGTTATACTTATGAGCTTTATGATGTGATTACCAGCAAAATGGAGGCTCTTTGACCTTTCCTCTCCTCACTCTTTTCTCAGCACCTGTTCTTACAGCTAAGGGTGAATTGCATGACTAAATAATCTAAAATTGGTATTCTCTGTGGTTCATACCTGGTACATTTTAGAAGGAAATGCTGTAGACATTCTTCACAGTCTTCTTCTTCTTCGTTTGTCCTGAAAAGGACGGTGGTTGCGTTGTGTCTGTTTACGCCTAAGCTGTGATATCTGCACCTTTCGGTCGACACATCCGACTTCTGCACAGCATTTTTTAGGACCGGGTTTGCCTTCCCATTTCGATCCACACTCGCTCAGCCAGACTGCACAACTGCAGACTGTTTCCAGGACCACCACGTGGAGGTGGAGTGCGGTCTTGACCAGCTCTGGTTCGCTGGTCCTGACGCAGGCAGTCAAGCTATGAGTCGCTGACTGCGGTCTCTATTGCTGCGTCTTGAGGTCCCATTCTTCACAGTAAGGTTCTTTTATTCTAACATAGCACACTCCTAGTAGTTGTCTAAGTACTGTAGTTTTTTTTACTGCTGGGAATTTTTTAATTCTCTAGATCAGTGGTTCTCAACGAGGGCCATATGCTCCCCAGGGGGCATTGCCATATATCTAGGGGGTCACAGTAAGATGGTAAAGTACCTTTTTTTCAGCTAACATCGAATATGAGGGGGTGCCACAGGGGTAAATGAGGCTCAACGGGGGGGGGGGGGGGGGGGGGGGGGTTATGAGCAAAATAAGGTTGAGACCCCCTGCTCTAGATACTGGACACATTCTTGTTGGAGCCCTGAATGACTTGTATGCATGTCTAGCCTTCAGACTTCCATCCCATGCTACTATCCATTCATCGTCCAACACAAAAAGGCTTCATTCACTTCAAAAACGTGCAGTGCGCCTAGTTGCTGATAAACACCAAACACATTGTATAGAAATATATAACTATCTTAAAATATTACCCCTTAGAAAGCGCTTCCTATTTCTTCTTCTTCTTCTTTGATCCTTAGCCGCCGACCGTCAAAGCAGTCAGTGGCCATCACACCTAGTGGCGTCTTGTAGGGCAACAACAAATTGATTCCACTTTGCTCGGTCGGTGGCCATCCTTCGTACAGTGCCCCAACTCTGGTTCTTTCCCTGCATCTCAGCCTCCACAGTCCTCCGCCAGTTTGTTTTTGGTCGGCCTCTCTTTCGTTTTCCTTCAGGGGTCCAAAGCATAGCTGTTCTTGTGATGGCATCAGGGTCTCTTCTGAGGACATGACCAACCCAGCTCCAGCGTCTGCCAGCTATGATGGTGTGCATGTCCTCTTGCTTGCTACGAGTAAGCAGATCTTGGTTAGTGATGGTATTCGGCCAAAAGATTCGGTGAATTTTTTCTTAGGCATGTTGTGTGAAAGGAGGACAATTTCGACATTTCCTTCTCTGTAACTCTCCAGCATTCCGCACCATAGAGAAGCACAGAAAGCACACAGCTCTGATATAATCTTAATTTTGTGCTTGTGCTGTATTGGGAGGACTTCCAGATGTTGTTTAGGATAAAGAAGGCTGTACTTGCCTTATTCATTCTGATGTTGATGTCTTTGCCTGCCCCGCCGTCTGGTGTTACTATGCTTTCTAGGTATGTGAAGGTATCTGTCTGTACCAATTTCTGATTCTTACTGATATGGGCTCAGGGTTGCTCACATTGAGCGTCATGACCTCAGACTTCTTTAAATTGATGTTCAAGCCCACCTGCTGGCTAAACTTGTTAAGTCTATCCATTTTTTCCTGGATGTGTTGATGTGAATGTGCTAGTAGTGCAATGTCATCTGCATATTCCAGATCTTCCAGTGTAGAAAATGTTGTCCATCTTATTCCTCTTGGACTGCCCTCTGTTGTCTGGCGCATCACCCAGTCTATGACTGTTAAAAATAGAGTGGTTGACAAGGGGCATCCCTGTCATACTCCTGTCTTCACCTCAAAGGTTAGGTTGCTCTGCCCAACACTACACGTAAAGTTGGCATAGAGGCTTTTTATGATTGACACTATGCAGCTTGGAATTCCATAAGCCCTCAGTATTTTCCATAAACTGTCCCTATGTATGCTGTCAAAAGCCTTTTCAAAATCAACGAAATTAATGTAAAGCTGTCTTTGCCATTCTGAGCACTGCTCTATAATGTTCCTGAGAGTGAATATATGATCTACACATCTTCTATTCTTTCTAAATCCTGCTTGTTCTTTCCTCAGTTTGTGGTCTACTGCCTTTGAAATTCTCTGTATAATTATCCTGCCTAGTATTTTGCTGGGAACTGAGAGAAGAGTGATTCCTCTCCAATTATTGCAGTCTGCAAGATCTCCCTTCTTGGGCAACTTGACAATTATTCCTTTGTTCCACTCTGATGGTGTTGTCCCCGTTTTCCAGACTTGTGCAAATAGTGGTTCTAATAGTTCTGCTGCTAGCTCAGGGTCTGTCTTAAATAGCTCTGCATTTAAGTTATCATGGCCCGGAGCTTTGCCGTTCTTTAACCCTTTGATTGCTGTGATGATTTATTCTTTTCGTGGAATGTCTGTATTCACATCTAGATCGTTTTCAGCTTCAGGAACATTCAGTTGTGTCTCTGGTGGTTCCTTGTTCAGAATTTCTCTGAAGTGCTCTGCCCATCTTGTTTCCTGTCCCTCTGCTGTCGTGATGAGATTACCTTGCTTATCTCTTACTAATGTAATATTGTTTGCACCTCGTTTTCCGCTGATGAATTTAGTTATTTTGTATACTGTGCTTTGTTCATTTCTCAGTGCTGCCTCCTCTGCCTGTCTTGCAAGATCGTCTAGGAAATTCCTTTTGTTGGCTCGGGTTTGGCGTTTAACTTCCTTGTCCAGCTGACTGTACTGTTCGCTATATAGTTGCTTTAACCTGGGGGACTTCGCTTCTGTTTTCTTTCTTTTCATTTCCTTTCTCATCGTTATGGTGTTTAATGTTTCTGGTGTTATCCAGTCTTGCTTCTTCCTTTCCTGGAATCCCAAGCATGATTTGCTGCTTTCTTTGTATATTGTTGAAATGGTGTTGAAACTCTGGTCTATATCATCAGTCAATGTCTTTTCCTGACTTTTGGCAAATTGATATCGTTTCTTTATGTCGGCCGCAAAAGCTTTTCTGGTAAGGGAGTCCTTCAATTTGCTGATGTCAAACCTTTTCTGTGTAGTTACAGTTGGTGCAGCCCTTCTTAGTTTCACTTTCAGTTTTGCTACTACTAAATGGTGATCACTTCCCACATCTGTACCTCCCTGCCCCTGTCCATCTGCTCTCACTTATCCCTAGAATGTGTAACCTATAGTTTCTCATTTCTGCCGTGACCTGTCTTAGTTTACCTGTCTCGTACATTGTCCTGACATTCCAAAAACCTATTCTTGTATACTGTTTTGCGGTCAGGACATCCGTTTTCATGTCAGTGGCTTCCTTTCGGCTTTCACCACTGACAGTCATACGAGCCACAGACTCCGAATGTCCATCCCGCAGCAAAGTTTTTCCATTTATTGTTGTTTCCGTAACGTGCGATTTTTTTTACATAGACAGGGGTGTCAACCCTATGTTAAAACCCCCAACCTGGAGGACCAGGGTACCAGCTTTTGTCTGACCCCTACCCACACAGACCAGTCCAGCTTGGTTGAACCTACCAGGAGTAAAACTCCCACTGGCATAGCTCTGGGGATTGTCAGGGTACGCAAGCTGCCATACCGCTACAAGGTATAGGTACCATTGATGGCAGGCTTCCTATTTAACAAAGCTAAATTCGCTCACAAAATCTTGTCACAGAATGCTCCAACGTATCTGTGGCCACTTTTAACATTCAATGAAAAACGTAATCATCGCTTAAACCAGTTACAGGTACCCAAGCCAAGGCTAGATTTGTACAAGCAGAGCTTGGCTTACTCAGCTGCTCATCTTTGGAACAATCTTCCACATGACCTGAAAAACATGCACAATCCCTACTCATATAATCGTAGACTTTTCAAATACATTATTAGTGCGGATTATATGCCGCCCTAAGGGATTACGTTTCGAATTATTTTCTAACATACTATATGGAGGGTCTGATGATCTAGTTTTTCATTTTAATATACCTTACTTCTTAATTGTAATCAGATACTGTAAATGTATGCTTTTATACTACTTATAATGTTGCATCGCCATTAAACTAATACCTTAAGTATGTTGGAGAATGTCTGGATAACTAGCAATAAAAGATGAGTAAGAGGAAGGGCAAAATGCAAGACGGGCCTATATACACGATTCTCATCTATCAGTCAATACCCCTTACCTCCCTAAGGAGCATAGGTCATAAAGCTGGATCTCGTATAGTGGAGGCGTCAACAATTCACTCCCTGTGGCAGTATCTGCTTGGGACTCAAAGCTGCTCAACTATGGGAACATTTTCCGCATGCGCTGATAACACACGCAGTCCCAGGTCATTCAGCAGCAGATTTCCAAAATGTCACGAGTTTTTATTATATGCCACCATAATCTGATTACGTTTCAAATTATGTCTAATTTACTGTATGAATGGTTTCGATTTTTTTTTATCTTTTTAATTAATTAATTTTTTTTCTCCCTCTTTTTTTTAATTTTTTTATAACATAATTAAATTTGATTATGACTGGATGTTACAAATGTATGTTATTATTTTACCTTGAGAATGTTGTATGCTTAAATGATGCTCAAAATACATGTACTATTGAAAGGATACGGTATGTAAGAGAGAAGAAGGGCAGAATGTAAGAAGGGCTTGCGTGCCCAATTCTTAACCCTTTGAAAATAAAGTTCGTTCGTTCGTTCAGTCATTATTCTTTTAATTATTTACTTTGAAACTTCCTGTTTCATTATTCATGTTCTGTTAATGTATTTATTTATTCTTTTTTTTTTAAATACATTTTGGCGCCTAACCTGAGTCACTACGTGTTTCCATCCCTTGCTTAAATTATTTTCAATGTCGGGGTCACAGGTCCTTACATTGTCACGGAGGTGTGTCTGCGCTGTCGATGTTTCGGCGTGTCAGCAACTGTTAAAGAAAAAAAAAAAGAAGAAGAGGACGGTAAAGGTAATCCCATGGCAGATACTGCCGTAGGGGATGTCGTAAATTTATTTTGAGAGAAAAGAGTCGTAGAAATAGTGGTCCGGTTTAGAGTGGAAAATGATGATGGAAAGCTCAGTGATAGAAAATGTAGAGATTTAATAGTTGCTTCCCAGCGTGCTGGAGGAGAGTAAAGACAGACTTATTTACGACAAATCGTGTCTCTCAATCTTCTCTTTCACTCTCCTGGTCAAACAATTATTTGCCAGTTTTCCAGACTCGCATCTGCGCGCTCACCGATTCGGTGTTTTCAAACACACACACGACGTTGATACAAACTATAATAAACGAATAGGGGAAAAGTTGGGCTTTGGGTATATCCAACACACAGAACTAAATGAGTTTAGGTGATTTTATTCACTTTAAACATCAATTACTAAAAATATCAGATATTACATAAATTATCATAAGTACACAAATGCAAATAACAAGTTTGGGAGGGGTGAAGAAGATTGGTATCGACTAAGCCCTTCCCGCTCATTAGACAAAGACAAACCCAGTCCAGAGATAGATAATATCAGGAACACGGGTACGTTAACCTAACAGTAAAGTTAATTACTCTGAAAAAGGTGTTACCACGTTAGGTATAAGTGATAGAAAAAAAAAACCTGTTCTTCCCAGCTGTTCTTCCCTTTACTAAGGAAATGGAAAGGAGGTGGTTTTAAACAGAGTTAACAAATTATCAACTATCCCACTTAAAGGAACAATGTAGGGTATACAGAAAAGATATATGTTACCAGGTAAGCAAGTTAACAAAATGGTCACACAAAAGAATTAATTTCCTGTCATTCATACACGCGCTAGCAAAGGCCTTCACTCATCTTGCTCTCACTTACCGATTGTGAAAAAATCTTGCACTCCATAGAATAACACAACAGCAGTTACACCTCAACTAAATGTATGAGTGTTTGTTCAAGTTCTAGCCCCAGATTATCGGGTAGGCGGTCAGCACATAAAAGGGTCCCGTAATCGCTGGAAAATGAATCTGTAGTTGTGTCTCTTTTCTTAATAACAGTTTCTATGGGAGGGCACGGTCTCTGATACCGGGGTGAGGATGGTGTGGTCTATTTGACTATGCCGCTGATAATAAAATTCTTACGCGTGCTGGTACACTTTATCCGTGAGGTATGGTTTAAGTCCAGTGAGAAAACTAGTCACATCACTGTTCAGGAAATTATGAATTATCTCTCTGTGTCAGTAAACTAACAAAGCTCGGGCCAGTGTTCTTCTTCCCGTTACGACTTAAGTTGTTTGATGGTGCGTTAAATTTGTCTTTGGGTGTGCTTTCTTTGCTATAAGTTAGATAGCGGAATTCCAAACATAGAATCGCCTCAAAGATTAAAAATTTACACAGTCTCAACAAGTTCTGCGTCAGGGGAACTCTACACACTGTTTATGCTTTGCTTTGCTTAGATTGATTTCTTTATTGCTTTCTTAATGCTGGGATCGCACAGGTTACGATCACTCTGTATGAAAGAAAAAAAAGACATGTAATATACCGAAAACAAATAACCTTCTAAAGCGCGATGAATTTCCCGTTAAGCCTATAATACACTCGAGTATTTAATTATGTATTTAATAAACACTGCGCGAGTTCTAGTGGTTAAAAACACACATCTATAAAACTAAGACTTAACTGAATTTATTAATTATAAATTCCTTCGCGACTTTAAAAGTTAATTTAAGCATCTATTATCTTTTGAAATAATATAATAGATAGATCATTATATTTAAAACTGGAACTCTTGAGATGGTTTAATTAAATAGATTTAAATTAACACAGAATCCCTTTAAATAGAATGACTGAGCTAGACCACTGATCACTTTACACAATATATATTACCGCTTTGCACAGAAATAGAAATCACTGCAAATATATATAAAATCCAGGGGAAAATCTATAACAAGATTTCAATAAAGCTAGTGCTTCTGAAAAGGTCTGGCCAGCGAGTGATAACGTGTCTAGTTCTTCATGGTCTATTTAGCTAAAATGGAATGTAAGTTGAGTGGGACATGATAAACTTGACAACTTATTTGATCTCACGAACTTTTGGGGATCTGACCGCCAAATCAAGAGAAGAAGCCGCCCCCTGGTCTTCGTATCCGCTCGCTGCTGCCCGTTTCGCTTTCCCCCGTTCGCTCGGTTCCTCGATTGACACCGAGACGCGAAATTAGCGGCAAGCAACTGCGTCTCGTATCAGGGAAAACTACTGTCTTTGATAGCGCCGATAGTCTCCCCTAAGATCCCTCGGTCTGTCTCTTTGATCTCGTCGCTGTATCCTACATAAATGAGTCCCGGTGGAATGCGTTCTGGCAAACGAAAAGTTACAACAAATGTTCAGGGGTTCTAATGTTATGAAAAGCTAAAGGTCCCTTTAAATCATCCATCATATCAGGGAAAATTCACTTGTCAAACTAGACGTACGTCACAATCGTCCCCACTTTTAGACATGAAACCATTTTTCATGTTTTCATTTTTGACAATGGAGGTGACCTGATTGGTGATTTTAGGATGAGTGGTATCTTCAGTTTGCTCTTCTTCCTCTGTAGACCAGTTTCTACTCAGAAAATCAGCCCCGACATTCTGTCTTCCCGGAATATATTCCACTTTGAAAGAATAGACGCTTAGAAGGAGGGCCCAACGCATGATCCTAGCGTTAAATTCTTTATTGGCACCAAGAAATGCTAACGGAGCGTGGTCTGTTTGCACCGTGAACGATGTACCATAAAGAAACTCATGATGGCGTCTGATACCGTCAATCAGAGCAAGACATTCCCTTTCAACTACGCTGTAGTTCCGTTCCGCTTTATTTAATTTCCGACTGCCATAGGCAACTGGAAATAGCATGTTCAGGTCACTGTCATCGGCTTGAAGCAGTGTTGACCCGATGCCCTGACCTGACGCGTCGACTCTCAGTACAAAAGGTTTCTTGAGGTCAGGCAACCTCAAAATGGGGTATGCAGACAACTGTCCTTTCAAAGTGCTATACGCGTGTTCGCACTTTTGATCCCATATGACCTTATCAGGACAACCTTTCTTTGTGAGGTCAGTCAGAGGTGCCGTCAGTCCGTTGAAGTTCTGGATGTACTTCTGATAGTATGCACATAGCGATATGAAGGAACGTACGTCTTTCTTCGTTCGGGGTCTTTTTGCTGCCACAATTTTCTCCACGTTCTTCTTAATAGGCCAACTGCATCCGTGAGAAATAGTGTGCCCCAGGAAGTCTAACTGTTCAAACCCGATGAGACATTTGCTAGGTCTGGCTGTGAGACCCGTTTCCTGTAGTCTCCTGAGGAGCATAGCAACCGTAGCAATATGTTCTTCATAGGTTTCCGATGCAATTAAGATGTCATCCATGAAATTATGGATATGGGGACTTTGCAAAGGTTGTAGAAGCTTCCTCATCATCCTGGTGAACACTCCTGGTGCGTTATGCAAACCGAACGGCATCACGTTAAATGTGTAATGTCCTTCACTAGTGCTGAAAGCTAACAAAGGTTTAATTTCCTCCTTGACTGGTATTTGATAATAACCTTTACTGAGGTCAATCTTGGAGAAGATCTTAGCTTTGCTGAGCTTGGTGAACAACTCAGAAACAGTTTGGAGAGGTTCGGGCTGGAATTCCGTTACAGCGTTTAGCAACCTGTAATCAATGCACAGCCGAACTTCCTTATTGGGCTTCTGCAACAGCACTACGCTCGAGCTGTAAGGAGATGTAGACTCACTGATAATTCCTGCCTGACGCAGCTTGTCTATTTCTCCGCGAAGTGCATCAGCTTTAGCGTACGGGATGGGGTAAACTCTGGTTTGAACAGGGGTCTCGTTTGTTAATTTCATATCAAATTCAATGAGATTTGTTCGACCAGGTACATCCGTTAAAACTGCACTGTACTGTTTTAGTAGAGCCCTAGTTTCTGTTTGTTGTTCTGGTGAGAGATTGTCGCCGAACTTGACATCTTTAAAGGATTCTGTGGGTTGCAGTGGATACTCCATGCAACCATCATCATCTTCCTCGTCTTCCGTTGCTATGGCGACAGCCAGGAGATGCTCGGAGGATGGCACCGGTCTTTCCAAATATTTCTTTAGCAGATTTATGTGGAAGACCTTCTCCTTTCCTTTGATGGAGATCTTGTAGTTGGTACGTGAGATCTTTTTAAGGACGGTAAACGGTCCTTGCCATCCGATGCGAAGTTTATTGCTTCCGGTTGGAAGTAGCAATAGGACTTTCTCCCCTGGTTGTAGTTCTCTCTCTTTTGCAGCTTTGTTGTATCTTTTAGTAATTTTAGCGCGGGCTTTCTTAAGGTTGGTAGTAGCTAGATCCCATCCTAGCTTTAGCCTTTCCTTAAGCTCAGATACATACTTGCTTGCAGAGACGACTGTCTCGTCAGCCTTCTGGTCTGTCAGGGACCGAAGTAAGGCTTCTAGTGGCCCCTTAATAGGTCTGCCAAATAAAAGTGTAGCTGGCGCAAAACCCGTAGACGCTTGGGGTACCTCTCGGTAGGCGAATAAGGCAGCCGATATATATTGGTCCCAGTCTTCCGGTTTCTCCTGACCCAGCTTACGTAACATCATGGTGAGGGTACCGTTAAAAACGTTCCACGAGCCCATTTCCGGCCGGATGGTAGGGACTTGTGTGGATATGTTTGGCCCTCAAGATCTTAAAGATCTCCTCCATTAACAGGCTACGGAATTGGGATCCATTGTCCGTCAAAACTTGTTGAGGGAATCCCAACCGTGTAAAAATTTGCACAAGGGCTTCTGCGACATGCTTGGAATTAGTGCATGGTAGCGGTACGGCTTCGGCCCACATAGTGCAAGTGTCAACTAAGGTCAGGATGAACCTGTTCCTTCTTTTGGTCTTTTCCAGAGGACCAATAATGTCGACAGCAACCCGTTCAAATGGAGTCCCTACTATTGGCATTTGCCCCATAGGTACTGGGGGTGTCAAGTGCTTGGGTGCTACCCGTTGGCACTGGGCGCAGGATTTCACATACCTGACAATGTCAGAGTTCATTCCTGGCCACCAATAGTGGTTTTTTATTCGCTGAATAGTGGCGTTTTGTCCCATGTGTCCGCTAAAGGGAAGAGAGTGCCCCATTTCTAAGATCTGGTTTCTGTACTGCGTCGGTACTAGGAGCTGGTTATTCCCCGTGTCCGGGTTGCCCGTTCTACGATACAATACACCATCCTTAGAAAAGATGTCTCCGTTGTGTCTGGGGTCCTTAGCCATGGGCAGTTTTTTAAAGCAGGGCGCCAGAGTAGGGTCCTTTTGTTGCGCCTCCTTCAGTTCATTCGGCAACAAGTTTGGCGCAGGCTCCCTCTCCTTCTTGGCTTGCCCTCTTGTGGTTACCGCTGCCACAATCGGCTCCTTAGGTCTCCCAATGAACACATATCTACATCCCAGGATAACTGGGTAGATCGGATCATCCATTATGGCCGCTTTAATAACTCCTCTGACAAAGTCAGAGTGTATTTCTACCAGTGCGATAGGAAGCGTCCTGGGTGCATCACTCCTGAAAACTCCACTAAGTTTGACGGTTTCCTCTGTCTCCTGACCGGGTTTGACTAGGTGCCTAGCGACAATACAATCAAAACTTAATCCAGTGTCAAAAAGACAAGTAGTAGAGGTACCGTTCAAAATTACAGTTCCTCGAGTTGAGGGTCGGTCCCCCTCAGGTTGAGAATCACTGACATTGACTCTACCTTTCGAGGCTGTATGCAAACATCCAATGCGGTTTGCACCGGTTTGTTTGCCCTGATCAGACGTTCCTGGTGTAGGGGTCTTCCCTTTTCCTTGACCTTGGTGGCCGCGCTGCCACGTAGGCTTGTTGGGTTGATCAGAATTTGTTGTTGGGGGGGTATCGGGTTTTGTAGAATTTCGATTTTTCCTGGGGAGGTTTCTGGGTATTGTTATCTCGTTGGTTATAATGTTGAGAGGAAGTGGAAGAATAGGATGCCTGCTCTAGATTCTGTTTTCGAGATGGCTCATCGGTGGGTTTACGTTTAGTGCTGGGAAGTTCGGCCATTGCATTGCTATAGCGTTCGGCTTTATTGAGTATGTCTTCAAGCCTGACTGCCCCCTGTTCAGCCAAAAATCTACGTGTTTCATTCGACAAAGTGGATTTTATCTGCTCCACAAGAACAAGTTCGAGGAGTCCCTCATATGAAAGAGGTAGGTCAGATAATTCAATGCACTTTGTCAGATAACCCGTGAGACGTGAAGAGAACTGTGGAAATGTTTCCGTGCTCTCTTTTCGGCTGTTTCTGAACAACTGCAGAAACTTTCGGGCAGTCATCTCAAACTGCTGTAGTAAGGCCTTTTTCAACATGTCGTAATCATGTTGATTCGGTCCCAGCTTTGTGTACACGTCATAAGCATTGCCTTTCAGTGACGTTGAAAGTTTGAGCGCCCAGCGGGTACTCTCTAACCCATAAAGATTCGCGAGTCTCTCGAATTTTTCTAGGTAGCTGTCAATTTTTTCGTTAGGGCTAGGAAAAGATTCTAAAGAAAACGACATAGCAGTTAATTGGGCAGATTGAGTACTGGAGAGGTCCATTGATTGAGACTGGGGCGAAGACGGCTCTCCGTTAGTCGAAGTAGAGGCGCCCCGACTCTCTAGAGCCTTAAGCGCCAGTTGATGCTGTCTTTCCTTGTCTCTCTCTCTCTCTCTCTGCGAGTTTCCATCTCTGCTTCAATTTTCTTCTGTTCCAAAAGACGTTCTTCCGCTTCTTTCTTATCTGCCCTCTCCTGGGCTTCTCTCCTCTCTGTTCTTTCTTTCTCTTCCTTCCTCTCAGCTTCGGCTCTCTGTTGCTTCGCCTTCCTCTCAGCTTCGGCTCTCTGTTGCTTCGCCTTCCTCTCAGCTTCGGCTCTCTGTTGCTCCGCGTCATATATTTCCAATTCCTGGTTAATAAACGCGTTTGCAGCTTCTGCATCTAATCCTGCCTCTTTCGCTTCCAGCCTCAAGATGGACCTCATCTTTATCCTCTCTGCCATTGTTAAAGAATAAGATGAAGTATGCTTAGAGAACTAGTAAGAAGAAACGCGAAAGGGAGGAACTCTGAACCGCTACGAGAAAAAAAAAACAAGTACAAATTTACCTGTGTTACCTCCTACCTGTACTGTGCAAACTTATCGCTGCTATTATCTGGCAATTAAGGCTCTAAACGCAAGCGACTATGCCACTAAATGGTAAGTTACACTGGAAAAGAATCTACTTTTACTAACAGTAGAGAAAAATTTATATTAAAACAATTTAAAAGGAAAAAAAAAATTTCCCCTAAATTTTAAATCTCTGACAACAAACTCCGTCCCTAAAGTCAATTATTGAGATGAGACGTTGTTAACTTAATTTTTAAAAATCAGAACAATCCGTCTTTAGCTAAGCTCAACTCTTTTTGACTTCAAAAACCTTAGTGACTGTAAAACAATCACGCAATCCCAGCAACTTTTATAAAGAAAGAAATATAATTATCTCCGCCAGAGGATAATTAAAATAGCAAATATATTTGTTTGTCTGTACTTTCTACTGCTGTGGAGAGAAAACAACCTGTAAATATGCTGTGTGGACAACCCAAATACTTAAAGAACGTTTGTCTAGGGGTGTAATTATTTATTTATTTCCCTAATTCACAAAGACAAATCATTCACACTCTACCTAGTTAGACCCAAACTAAATCAGACTCAAAATATCTTTAACCCGGCTATGCGATTGCCTCAAATGTAGCTCAAGATCCCAGAACCAGCCCACAAATATGTGTGCATCAAATGTATCTCAAAATTATCCCAGACGAGCCAGCCAAATATTGTCGTAAATTTATTTTGAGAGAAAAGAGTCGTAGAAATAGTGGTCCGGTTTAGAGTGGAAAATGATGATGGAAAGCTCAGTGATAGAAAATGTAGAGATTTAATAGTTGCTTCACAGCGTGCTGGAGGAGAGTAAAGACAGACTTATTTACGACAAATCGTGTCTCTCAATCTTCTCTTTCACTCTCCTGGTCAAACAATTATTTGCCAGTTTTCCAGACTCGCATCTGCGCGCTCACCGATTCGGTGTTTTCAAACACACACACGACGTTGATACAAACTATATTAAACGAATAGGGGAAAAGTTGGGCTTTGGGTATATCCAACACACAGAACTAAATGAGTTTAGTTGATTTTATTCACTTTAAACATCAATTACTAAAAATATCAGATATTACATAAATTATCATAAGTACACAAATGCAAATAACAAGTTTGGGAGGGGGTGAAGAAGATTGGTATCGACTAAGCCCTTCCCGCTCATTAGACAAAGACAAACCCAGTCCAGAGATAGATAATATCAGGAACACGGGTACGTTAACCTAACAGTAAAGTTAATTACTCTGAAAGGAGGTGTTACCAAGTTAGGTATAAGTGATAGAAAAAAAAAACCTGTTCTTCCCAGCTGTTCTTCCCTTTACTAAGCAAATGGAAAGGAGGTGGTTTTAAACAGAGTTAACAAATTATCAACTATCCCACTTAAAGGAACAATGTAGGGTATACAGAAAAGATATATGTTACCAGGTAAGCAAGTTAACAAAATGGTCACACAAAAGAATTAATTTCCTGTCATTCATACACGCGCTAGCAAAGGCCTTCACTCATCTTGCTCTCACTTACCGATTGTGAAAAAATCTTGCACTCCATAGAATAACACAACAGCAGTTACACCTCAACTAAATGTATGAGTGTTTGTTCAAGTTCTAGCCCCAGATTATCGGGTAGGCGGTCAGCACATAAAAGGGTCCCGTAATCGCTGGAAAATGAATCTGTAGTTGTGTCTCTTTTCTTAATAACAGTTTCTATGGGAGGGCACGGTCTCTGATACCGGGGTGAGGATGGTGTGGTCTATTTGACTATGCCGCTGATAATAAAATTCTTACGCGTGCTGGTACACTTTATCCGTGAGGTATGGTTTAAGTCCAGTGAGAAAACTAGTCACATCACTGTTCAGGAAATTATGAATTATCTCTCTGTGTCAGTAAACTAACAAAGCTCGGGCCAGTGTTCTTCTTCCCGTTACGACTTAAGTTGTTTGATGGTGCGTTAAATTTGTCTTTGGGTGTGCTTTCTTTGCTATAAGTTAGATAGCGGAATTCCAAACATAGAATCGCCTCAAAGATTAAAAATTTACACAGTCTCAACAAGTTCTGCGTCAGGGGAACTCTACACACTGTTTATGCTTTGCTTTGCTTAGATTGATTTCTTTATTGCTTTCTTAATGCTGGGATCGCACAGGTTACGATCACTCTGTATGAAAGAAAAAAAGACATGTAATATACCGAAAACAAATAACCTTCTAAAGCGCGATGAATTTCCCGTTAAGCCTATAATACACTCGAGTATTTAATTATGTATTTAATAAACACTGCGCGAGTTCTAGTGGTTAAAAACACACATCTATAAAACTAAGACTTAACTGAATTTATTAATTATAAATTCCTTCGCGACTTTAAAAGTTAATTTAAGCATCTATTATCTTTTGAAATAATATAATAGATAGATCATTATATTTAAAACTGGAACTCTTGAGATGGTTTAATTAAATAGATTTAAATTAACACAGAATCCCTTTAAATAGAATGACTGAGCTAGACCACTGATCACTTTACACAATATATATTACCGCTTTGCACAGAAATAGAAATCACTGCAAATATATATAAAATCCAGGGGAAAATCTATAACAAGATTTCAATAAAGCTAGTGCTTCTGTAAAGGTCTGGCCAGCGAGTGATAACGTGTCTAGTTCTTCATGGTCTATTTAGCTAAAATGGAATGTAAGTTGAGTGGGACATGATAAACTTGACAACTTATTTGATCTCACGAACTTTTGGGGATCTGACCGCCAAATCAAGAGAAGAAGCCGCCCCCTGGTCTTCGTATCCGCTCGCTGCTGCCCGTTTCGCTTTCCCCCGTTCGCTCGGTTCCTCGATTGACACCGAGACGCGAAATTAGCGGCAAGCAACTGCGTCTCGTATCAGGGAAAACTACTGTCTTTGATAGCGCCGATAGTCTCCCCTAAGATCCTCAGTTCGTCTGTCTCTTTGATCTCGTCGCTGTATCCTACTAAATGAGTCCCGGTGGAATGCGTTCTGGCAAACGAAAAGTTACAACAAATGTTCAGGGGTTCTAATGTTATGAAAAGTTAAAGGTCCCTTTAAATCATCCATCATATCAGGGAAAATTCACTTGTCAAACTAGACGTACGTCACAGGGGAGTGAAGTGTTAGAAACTTCACATACTAGGTTCAGCTTTTTTTATGAGGTGGGGTCGCAAATTCCCTTCCTCACTGTATTTCCCTTTCATAACTCAAGAGCATAGTCAGGACCCATCTTCAGCTGGGTAGACACTGCAACGTGACGCTACCAGGTTTCGATCCCTGAACCCCTGCTTCCCCCCCCCCCCCGCCCCCCCCCCCCCCCCCCCCCCCCCCCCCCCCCCAAAAAAAAAACCCAAACAAATAACAACAACTAAAGGAAAACAACAAATAGGCTATATACAAACAAATGTCGTCTGCAGTGTGAAACAAGGCCACTTGCCAATCATTTTAAAGAAGTCTCTTCCCCCCCCCCTCCCCCCAACCATATACAGACATTGTGTTGTGGTCTACCAACTTCCCGCCCCCCATATACAGACATTGTGTTGTGGTCTACCAACTTCTCGCCCCCCATGTACAGACATTGTGTTGTGGTCTACCAACTTCCCGCCCCCCATATACAGACATTGTGTTGTGGTCTACCAACTTCCTGACAACCGACAGGGTTGAGGGGAATTTTGCTAGCTCCATGCACAATTGTTATACACGATGACAGTGGCGTACTTCGGGTTTGCGAGGGGGCGGTCCGCCCCGGGTTACAGCCTCAAGGGGGTGCCATCGGGCCACTTTTATGATAGCATTTACTGTTAAAAATATACTTGCAAATCTGATTCTTTATGGGGGCGGTGGTACCAAAAGTAGGATCCGCCCCCGGTGCCAAATACTGAAAGTAGGGCCTACGCCTTTGCACAGTGATGTTGCCAGCCCCAACGCACAATCTCGTATTAGTCGCCTGTCCGATTGGCAGACTGGTTAGAGCCCTGGCTTCTCGCGGCAAAAGTGCCGGGCTCGAAACAAGTAGGCGTTACGCTCCAGTATACCCTGCTGTAAATGGGTACCTGACTCTGCTCTTGAGTTCTGGAAGGCAAAGGCAGCGAGGAAGGGAGCTGAGCACCCCACCTCTCGAAGCTGTACCTAATATTGTAAAGTCTCTAACACTTCACTCCCCTACGGCAGTATCTGCTATGGGACTACTTTTCTTACGGCTTGCATGAGGGAGCATTAACCCTATTTTTACAGGTGTAAGAATACAAAAGGCAAGAGGAGCTTTCATTGCATTGGGAAATATATGGAGATCAAGAGAAATCGGATCCAACACGAAAATAAGAATCTTCAATTCAAATGTGAAGTCAGTCCTATTGTATGGCTCGGAGACATGGAGAACAACAAAGACAACAACCAAAAAGCTACAAACTTTCATAAATGGGTGCTTGCGTAGAATAGAGGGATTAAAATGGTATGACAAGGTTACCAACGTGGAACTGATGACAAGAACTAGACAAGTGCCAGTGGAACAAGAGATGAGAAGAAGACGATGGCGATGGATAGGACACACACTGAGGAAACCTGTTGATAGCATTACAAGGCAGTCCTTGTTCTGGAACCCCCAGGGCAAGAGAGGCAGAGGAAGACCAAGAAGTACATGGAGAAGAGAGTTGGAAACAGAGGTGAAAATGATGAGGAGAACATGGAAAGAACTTGAGATGATGGCACGGGACAGGAGGACTTGGCATGTGTTTGTTGAAGGCCTATGCTCCTTTGGGAGTGGAGGGTTATGAATGAATGAATGAATTATTACAGGTATACCTCGGAGATATTGCGGGTTCGGTTCCAGTTCACCGCAATAAAGCGAATATCGCTTTACATGTATACCTCGGAGATATTGCGGGTTCGGTTCCAGACCACCGCAATAAAGCGAATATCGCAATAAAGCGGGTCGTACCCAACATTTTTTTTCTTCTCTTTTTGGCTTCCCAGTGCATATAAAAGCCTAAAATCACGTTTACACTATGTCTATTAAGTGCGCAATGGCGCTAGGTCTAAACAGTGTATTGTAAAATAAAAATACTTTATTGCTAACTGTCGTGGATGAATTTCAGATAGGTAATAGATGTTTAAAGTCCTGTCTGAGCAGAGGTGATAGTGATGACAATGTGAAAGTAAGGGGTAAGTAATAGTTTTCTCTTGAGGTGATCGTGTAAGAGAAAGGACAGTCTCTGGATAGAATAATTTATCTAATCCAGCCTATCTGGACGACGATATTTAAATCAGACGCACTTTCTCTCCTTGTACGAAAATACAGGTTACACTGCACTCACATGCACACAATTCTGTGACAAATACGCACGAACGTGAAAACGAACTATGAATAACATATATATTTATAGGGGTTGACCGACACGGTAACTAAAACTTTAATAAAGTTTATTATCAATAAAAGATCACAACAATAAGCATATACATCACTAGATCATGGTTTACAGACAAAATGAAAATTAATCAAATAGGTTCTCCCCTCTGGTAAAGGACAAGAAAGGACGATCCCAACAGAGGTTAATTAACCCAAATGATCAAAGGGTAGCAATAAGTTATGAAATAGTCAGTATGGGGAAAGAATAGGTTCCTAATGTAATCTATCCCGTGACTAATCAGATTATTGAGATAAAAAAAAAAAAGAAGAAACCATATAAGTATATGATGTTAACAAAAGACATAAGTTTCTTTCTCTGTTCATTCAATTCACATACACACAGTGGCCACTTTCAGACTTTTGCTTTCCCCAGTAGTTGTCGCAGGCATTCCAAGGAAATACACTAATAAGTAATAATACTATTAAGTATCAAATTTAAGTTTTGCCAAATCCAGCCCCAGACTCTCCGTAGTTGCTGACTGCAAATTTCACAGGAGTCGCTAGAGTCGGTGTTTTAATTTGTCCTGGATACAAGAAATTATCTATGCCTTCAGTGGTTGGAGTAAGGTTCATGCGTGATGATCGAGGATATAGGATAAATAGAACATATACAGTTCCTAGGTTGTTTAGCCTCAGGTGGCTGAAACGCTAGGTTAAGTTTACACAAATGTTGCTGACAATATATTCCGCCACAGCTGGCTGATGAGATTGATATAAGTAAATCTGGTAATAGTTCTGGTCCAGCTAATATTATAATTTAATGTGTCTATTCTGCTTTCTCTCATGAAAAAAAATGAGGAAAATTGGACCGCACCGGTCACAGCAAGGAGCTCATCAATATTAAATATTCTTGGATGCTTATAATATTATAAGTTCGTATGATCATAAGTTCATATGGCCACAAGAAAAGCCGCTAGTGATCAGGTTTTGACCAGCCTATATAAAAGGAAAGAAAATATAAACCTTTAACCAAATTATCAATATCATATCTAACGCGTGTAAGAAAATAGGACCTCTTCACCACTCCGTTAAAAATTAGATTTAAAACACACGTGTCTAGCTTATCCTATCGTTCTTTTAACGCGTGATATGAACACTAGTCATTTATAAAATTACCTAAAATGGATAGAAGTAAATAATATATGCCGTCAGTAGACAGTTATTTAATGTATGTACTAGTCAATTTAAAACATCTCTTTCTGAGAAACAGCGGGTAATTAAATTCGCTTTACGGCTGAAAAAGATTTAGCTATAAGTTATTTAATTAGCACAGAAATCTCAGTGAAATATATTGAAAACTTTAAACACAGTAAATCACTTAAAGGCTAGTATATAAATTACCGCAATCAGAAAAATGAAACACTCCACGAAAATCTAATAATTTTCACTCTGTACGAGAAATCTTAAGATAACGAGCTAGTGAATTCAGATAGATTTCTGGGCAACTGATCATGGCTATCGGAGAGACATGGTATATATTGATAAACTCAGTTCTATCGCTCTTTAATGCGATAGTAACACCTACTGCCAGACCCGAGCCAATTTGCCGTTCGATTCTTGAATCAAAGGTAATTTTACCACCTCTTCCTCTCTGGCTTGACTTTCATCATCTCCGCCTTGTCCAATATCAGCTACGCAATTAATTCCCTTGAAAGTTTTACATTCCAAGGTCCGTCTCAGACTGAATATCGTGTTCCCCTGATCAAAGAATCTATTACGCCATGCTCCGCGCTTCGCTCTCTGTTTCACATTGGGCTTAATTGCCAGATGGCCCACGTGTTAACTTCACTCTGTGAATCCTTCGTTCATGTAGCAAAAATATAAACTAGATGGGGGGGGGGGGGGCAAAAGTGGAGGATCACTGCCGCACTATTTCCATCTGTGACACTAATAATAAATGCTAATCTTCATCATCTGAGCCTTCAGCGAATCGTAATTTATTTGCTGGTGGAGAGACAAAATCTATCGGAAGAAGGCACGTTCTAATAAATAAAAATGAATAATTTGAAAAAAAAAGCGCAATATCTGCGAAGCGCAATAAAGCGAGGTATACCTGTATTTCTCTCAGAGACCCCAGGTTCTACACGGGGCGCTAGCAGACTTAAGGTATCCCAAAGCAGATACTGCCGTAGGAAAGAAAGTGTTAACGATTTTACCATACTGCGTCAGAGGTCTCAGCTTTATGAGGTGGGGTAACCAGCTGACTTCCCAAACTCAAGAACAGAGTCAGGTACCCATACACCTGGGTAAACTAGAACATGACGCCGGGAGGCTTCAAACCCAGCAACTTTGCCTCGAGAATCAGCAGCTCTAATATATTCCTTATATATTAATCCGCATTTTAAAATCTGTTACTGGTCCTCTGCAACGTAGGTTACAGTTCCTGGGCAGAAGGTAATGAGGCCCGGTCGCATTCAGGTTAGTGTGGGTTGTGGTCAATATCCCTAGGGTAAGTGGATTGTTGGTATTCTTCAGACTGTTGTCTGTAATCACTGTTAATATTTATAATAATAAAAATAAATAAATAAAAAACACACACACGCACACCCAACATGCTTTCACCTTTAAACCAAAGTTAGGGTTCATGGGTCATGATCATGAATCAGCAAAGCCAGTCAAGTATTTAGTCATCCGGTAAACAAGACGACAAGTGAAACTGTCACCAGGAAATTAAAAACGTGCTGTATAATTCTGATGGAGCATTAGTAGTTTGTGGGAGTTTTTATTTTACTTTGCTACGATATTACTTGAACTACATTAGTGTTGGTACTCACAGCAGAACTTTACAACGTAATTGCCCCATCAAGTTATTTAGGTTTAAAAAAAATATTTATTTGAAGTTGTAGATCATCATATAGGTCCATTATAGTGTGAAGTTGATAAAAGTCTGTCAGAAAGGTAGGTTTTTGGGGTAGAATAAATATTTAGCCTATATTTTTTTCTCGGTAATTTCCTATTACTCGTGCTTTTTTTGCTCCGCACAGAATATCTGTAGTTATGTGTTGTTTCGTACGATTAGGATTAGGGTTAAGGTTAACCCTAACCCCAACCCTAACTGTAAATGCTACGAAACAACTTATATCTAAACATATTCTGTGCGGAGCAAAAAAGCGCGAGTAGGGCTTAATAGGAAATTGCCGCCTATGCGATGTGCTGATAACTTCTGAGAATAGTTTTTTTCCATAAATGTCATAGTTACTGATGCAGACGATCATGTCGCTTCACAACTTCTTGTTCCTGTTGCAGTTTATAAAGCTCATGTTGTTGACATTCTTACTTCCTTGTTGTTAAACTGTGCTGAGTTATCTCCCTTTACATTTTTGAGACAATAATCCATGCCAGAGCGTTTCTATTCTATTGAATCCATCGATCGAAGTGCACACTCCGAGCCGAAGTGCACAGTATAGTTGTCAATCACCGATCAATATGTGCAGGAAACTGTTCCAAGGGCAAGAAGGGAAATAACTCCAAGTGAATATTCTGTATGGTGCAGAAACATGGACGATGAATAAGCACTTGGAAGAAAGAATTGAGGCTCTTGAAATGTGGATATATAGAAGAATGGGGCGTATCTCATGGAAAGAGATGAAAACAAATAAGGAGGTCCTAGAAAATCTAGGTATGAAAAGAGAACTAATGAGGGAGGTCAAAGTTCGGCAGCTAAAATACTTTGGCCACATAAAAAGGCATAACACCTTGCAGAAGACCATAACAGAAGGGAGAGTTGAAGGCAAACGTGCAAGGGGAAGACAGCGCTATAAGTGGGAAGATAACATCAAGAGATGGACAGGAAAGAGTCTATCAGAGTGCACCACCAAAACAAGAGACAGAAGACGTTGGAGATCCATTACAGCCAACCTTCATTGTGGAGATGGCAACTGATGATGATGAATATTCTGTGCTGAATGTTCGGCGACGAGTATTAGGAAATTACCACCTAACCCTTACCTCAAATTACTGCTTCTCAGAATTCTTTTTTTAAGGTATCAAACACACGCTCCACTGTTGTTCATTTCAACCGCCTGTTTATGATGTATGTCACAAGCTACTTTTTGATTCAGCCGCTTTCAGGATATCCTTTAGTCTGTTTTTTAGTTGGCTGTGGGTTACCATTTTCTGTAAAATCATGCTCCATTGATCTTCAGTGACATCTTGTTTGTGTTTTGACTGTCTGTGACTCACTTCCATGTGATAATGTTGGTACTGTGTAACACTAAATAGCAACCTGTCTCACTTCCATTGACAAAGATATTTTTTTAGGCTACATAATGATTTTCATTATCTGGGGTGCTGTTTTAGCTTGGACTGTCCTGTATTTATAAATTAATTATAAATTACTTGTTGATTTGCATCTTCAATTTGACATTATTATTGTGCCAATAATATTTATTCTGTGGAATCATTTTAGAGCAATCCCATTCACTTTTGATGCTGCTTTCAGAAGCACTGAATTTTCTTGACGATGATTATTACTTATGTCTTACTGCTGTTTCGGCCAAGGCATTACATTTTGTGTCACAGCATCAGTTTTTCTGCAGCTTTTTTTTTTTAAAGACAAAGTATCCTGTTCAACCCTTTATAAGTTATAATTAGGATATATAATGAATGCAAATTCAAGATAATGAAATATGATTTGTGATATTTAAATGTAGTATCTTCTCCCCCCTCCACTCAGTCCAAATACAGTAAATCAAAACTGTAAAATTGTGTTAATGTATGTGTGTGTGCCCTCCCCTTTCCAAAAACTAATAAAAACAAATACAAACACAATAAAAAAAGGTTAGGTCTCTCATAACTGCCCTATTGTTAACAAGGTGAAAAGGAGTGAGAAAGCCTGGGGGGTGTCCAGGATGACACCCAATCCACCAAGTATCTTCCATCATCCATTTGAGCACGCCATCAGACTACCCCTTACCTCACACCATCATTGATCCATATATATTAATTTTATTTCTTGTTATGTATTTTTTAACTAAATTGTGCATTTCTCTAGGTCTATCTATTCTCAACACCTGTTACACAGTTGTGGATGAATTTCATGCCTGTAAATAATCTAATATTGGTTTTCTCTGTTGTTTATACTTCCTACATTTTAGTAGGAAATGCTCTATATTATTATTTTTTTCTAAACACTCCACACAGTTCTTCTTCCGTCCTTAGCCACCGACCGTTAAAGCAGTCAGTGGCCATTACGCCTAGTGGCGTCTTAGGGCAACAGCAGATAGGTTTTCTTTGCCATTGTTTCCCATCACGCCTATTGGCGTCTTTAGGGCAACGGCAAATCAATCCATTTGCTGTTGTTTCCGTAATCGAAGTGACTGGCAAACGGGTGATCAGCCCGTTGGTACTCCACACAGTAAGGTTCTTCTATTCTAAAATAGCCCATTCCTAGTTGCAGTCTAAGAAGTTTCTTATTGCTAGGAATTTTTAGTTCTCTGGATACCAGACACGTTCTTGTTGGAGTCTTGAATAATTTATATGCATGTCTGCCCTTAGGGCTTCCATTCCACTCTACTGTCCATTCATCAGTTATTATTCTTTTTATCTCTGTTTCACTCATCCCCACATTTATTTGGTTTCTATTATTTCTTCTTTTCTTAGCTTCTTTATCCACCTTTTCACGTTCTTCTATGCCAACATGTGAAGGTATCCAAGCTATTAGAACGTAGCATCCTCTGGAGTATAGGTAAGTATTTGCCAGTAATATCTCTTCTGCTATATCTGGTCTAATGCATTCTTGTAAGTTTCTTATAGCTTGAATAGCTGAAAGTGAGTCAGTTAAATATTGTTACTTTATGAGGAGGATTGTTAAAGAAGATTTTAGAGCTTTCAGAAGTGCAACCTCTCTGCTGTGAAATCAGATGTATTATCCGTTATACTATATCCTTTCACCATTTGCCTCATGGGAACATAAATTCCTAACCCTAATTTGTTATCTTCTCCTTTAGATTCATCTGTGTACACTGTAATACTGTATTTTGATATTTGTTGAATATATTTCCTGGCTTTGTTTTTGATAGTTTCCATATTAGTTGCTTTATTAATTATGCCTGTCAGGTGGTAGTCTGTATCTGGTTTCTTGAGCTCCTACGGTGGTACCACCAGCGTGTATACACTACTATTATTGATTGATGCATTTAGGGCATCCAAGAGTACTAGTTCCTCCATGCATTTCCAACCTGTCGGGTATCTACTGGTATTCATGAACCTGTTCTGAGTTGTTAATTGATGCCTTGGAAAAGCTGGACGTGTCTTGTCCAACATAATTTTGGTCATGTAATTTAGTCTTAGTTCCTTTCTCCGAAATTCCAAAAGGATGACTCATAAGGCCACCACCAGAGCCCCAGTCTTATTGCTGTTTTGGCTAAGACATGACATCTTGTGCCACAACATCAGTTTTTCTGCAGCCTTTTAGTGCTTGACACAGTAAGTTTGCTGAAGGGCTATGCTTAATGGGTAGCTACAGAGTAATGACATGACTGTAAATTCTGCATCTTCAAGCTTTTAATTTGCTCCGTTTACAATAATTGGACGGAAGGAATGACATATACATTCACACAATTTTATATTTGTGATTTACTTTATTTAAACTGAGTGGAGTTTGAAGATGATACCATATTTTGATACCGGAAATCAGAATTATTATCTTGAATTAACTACACTATATTTTCTAATTATAACCCATCACCAGAAGAACAGGATTTTGTTCTTAAAAAAAAACAATAGAAGGAATAACACCACGAGCAAGTGTCGACAACTGACCAAATATATCCTAATTATAGCCCATTAGAGGTTGAACCGGCTATTTTCTTCATACATTTATCAAGCTGATGCAGAGTGTCAAACCTGGTCTTCTCCATATTTGATATTTCAGACATGCTGTTCTCAAACATGCATAACCTTTCATTAAAAGGGTTTATTTTAATTATTTCTTTTACTGTTGCAGATGTCTGTGAAAGACACATATCATTACTAAATGCCATTAATTTTGTTCGGATGTGTTACATATTTAGAACACCCTTGTGGCGTATGGCGCAATGAAAGGCCAATGCTCATGAAAAATTGAGTAAAAACCTGCCCAGGAAGTGCCTGAATGGTGCCATTATGGTTATAATAACTTCTGGATTATTTGAATGGGCCTGGATGTAATCTACAGGGTGCCTGTTACTACTTTTCTTTTTTCTGTTTAGTGCTGCCTTTCTTTTTCACTCTTGCCTACTGTGAATCTATTTTCATTTTATTTCCATTTTTCACATATTTCATTATTCTAATTGCATTATAATTATTCATATATTTAATTTACATATTTATTCAGTTATTGTTATTGTTGAATAGAATCGACATCATTGTGCTCTGGGCAAACCCACAAGATGCTCAGTTTCCCTCAGTATATGTCAAAAAGTGTGAATGCTAACTGTTCTTGTAGCTTGCTGGTTCTATACACGGTGTATGCATCCTCTCATACGTCCATCTCTGCTAGCCTTATGTTTGATGCCCAATTCCAGCACCCTTAACCTTGATGATTCATCTATTGCAGTGTTGTTCTCTAACAGGTGATCATTAATTGTTCTCAGTATCTCTACCTTATCCATATCCAGTGTCCCCGCTGTGGGTGCTCTTGATGCTAGTCTGTCAGCTCTCTCATTAATGCGTACGCTGCATGACCTGGACAGTAGATCCACACCAGTTCCTGCAGAATTGAAGCTTCTGTGAATGTTTTCCGTTCATGCTGTAGCTAACCGTTTCGAACCTTTCAAAGCATGGACTGAGAGTCTGGCACAATGACTGCCTTTGTTAATGAAGTTTCAGTCAGCCACCTTAAGGCTGCAGTAGCTGCCTCTACCTCCATTCTCATGCTGGAAGTTATCTTATAAGCCCTGCAATGTTTGACGATGATTCTGTTCTTTACTCTAGCAGAGAAGCCCCAACATGATTTCTCACCACGGATCACAGACCCATCAGTATACACAATGGCATCATTATCCCTGGCATGATCATGTATAGTTGATTAATTTCCAGTTCTGCTTTCCCATTGCTCCAAGTTCTGCATTCTCTGCCAAGGCTGATGATGACGTGCTGGTAGTTAATCCAGTTCTCATCTGATTTACTCCACTCTTCCCCTTTGAATATATTTTAAACTATGGTCACCTGCTTGATCATTGTCTCAGTGACATCCCCCGCTTTATTCTAGCTCCCTTAATGTCAGCTTTATTACCATGCAGGTGGTGCCGTTTGTGGTTATTTGCATAAAGGCTTTTGCCTGGACCATCGCATGTCTGGATCTAATTGACAGCACTCCAAGCATGTACCTCATTGTCACAATGGGGGTATCTCTTGTGCAGCCCAAGACTATACACGTCCCTTCATTTTGAATGCGTTCTAGTTGTTCACATTGTGTATTCTCAGCCCATTCTCAATGACTGATATGGCGAGCTCCAGGTGCACTGCTGCCATTATTTTCAGGGCTGCCAGACCTCTGCTGCATTTCTCTATGATGTGATCACCATAGTGCTTATACAATAGCCTGCGATCAAATGTAACTCCAAGGTATTTCAGCTTTTCTTGCCTTTCAGTTTTCTATCCATTGAGAGTAATATCAGGTAGTTCTGTTTTCACTATGGAGTTGTTTAAGGAGCACCACATCATGCAGGTCTTGTTGGGATTGACTTTGGAGCCAGTTTCCTTGCACCATTTAAACATCTCCTGTAGCAACCTGTGTATGCTATTAACCATTTCCTGTTGGTCTGAACCAGTTCTTTAAATAGATATGTCATCAGCAACTGCCAATGTTCATCCCAACCCAGTTGGCTGAATGGTGGCTACTTTTGCTGTGTAGATACTAAACAGCACTGTTGATAGTGAAGAACCTTGTGTAGTCTCGGGCAAATGAGCATTGGGTCTGATGTCCATGTTTCCAAGTGAAATGCAACTGATTTCTCAGTTAAGGCAGCTGCTGTCCATCTTGTTAGCCAAGGGTTAACACAACAAGCCATTACACAGTTCATTAATGTTTCAAAGTTCACACTGTTATAAGCATCCTGTAGGTCATTTGCTACAGCACCCGTTTCTCGTTTACCCTGGAACCCCTCGTACACATCATAAGCAAAAGTTCCAGTGTTGCCTCAGGTTATTTTCATGGGTTTATAGCTTCCGAGAGTATCAGGTAGAATCTGTGCATTTTCGAGGTGATTCATTATTTTTCATGCTACTGTCTTTTCTAGCAGTTTACCGTAGACATTCTGCAGTGTGATAATTCTATAGCTGCTGAGAAGTGTGTGGTCTTTACCAGGTTTAGGAAGTGACCATAGTTATTCAGTTATTTCTACTTAACTGTTATTTGTCATGCAATGTATATTACTATTTTGTTTTTTTCATTATTTACCTCTTTTCCCATTAGCTGTTCATCTTTTTAATATTGTTCCAAGTTTCACTTGTGACCCCAGGGCATATCCTGCGATACCACTCCTACGTGAATTCACCTAGATCTATGTTTTTTGGCCCCATCTAGGTGTCATTTTCCTTCATTAGTTGAAGAATGCCTTACTTACTTAGTCGTTCCCCTTCTACCGTGAGGTGTAGAGGTTTGGAAGAGAGAGCGCCAGACCATTCTATCAGCTGTCTTCTTCCTGGCCTGGTTCCATTCTAGTCCTCGGTCCTTCAAAGATTGTCTAATGTTGTCCTCCCAGCGGACTCTGGGTCGTCCTGGAGGTCTGGATCTTTGGCTCTTTGTTTCCCATGCTTGTCGTGGTAGCCGATCTTCTCCCATTCTGCAGACATGGCCAAACCATCTTAGTTGGGACTGTGTTGAAGAATGCCACCTAGATCAACTTTCAGTTTTTCACCCTAAGTAGCTTAGAAATAGGCCAGTTAACCGCCGAAAGTAGCCAAAGTTGCCCATAAGTAGCCCAAAATTTAAAATCTTGGTGTTTTTCAGCTAGGTTTTTTCAAAATTCAGGGTGGCAGCACGGCATATCTGACCAGGATATCACAGTAACATCTGTGATTTTCATTCTCTGTTCATAACATAAAAAAAAAACGTGTTGAACATTTAATTGCGTTTTCACTTTCATTTCACATCTGTTTTCACTTGTCCCTTTTTCCTAATAAGACTTCCACTAGCTATTTTCATTTAACCAACCTTTTTTTCGTAGTCTTGCTGTAGTCATAATTATTGTGTTATTTATTTCTGTATCTACACAATTGTACTGGCAACTAACCAGTGCTATTCTGCGTTGTTTATCGTCTATTATGATCTACTAGGCATGAGTGTTACAGTCCTTGTTCTGTGTATTATTTGGCCTTTACTAAACAGGAAAGCAAGTGTCTATCTTTCTTTCTTTTTTTGTCTATCTTTCTTTGTTCCGTTTGCTCGTTCTTATTTCCTTTCTTTATTTCTCATCAGTGCCAACCATTATCCATTTGTTTATTTGCTTGTGACTCACAGACCTTTATTTATTTCTGTGTTTATAATTTTCACTGGAAACAGAATTAAGAAACAATAAATATTTGCCATTATGATTGATATGATATGACATTTTATTTCAGTTGGGTGTCAACACCACCATGTCTTCCAGTTCCAGTGAGACTGTGAATTTCTGGCAGCAGAAATGTCAGGAGCTGGAGAAGATTATCAAAACCTTATCTTATCACTGTATAAAAGGTAGGGAAATTACAGCCAATACAGAAGTGAAAATGCCCTTCAACTAAGGAACTATAAAACACTAAATTTATCTAGATTAAATTTCTTCCCAACTCAAGAGCAAAGTCAAGTTCCTATTGACAGCTGGGTAGAGTGGAGTATAACACTCATCATCTCATCTCAGCCCGTAACCCGTCATGGGTCGTAGGGGTGCCATGGTGGAAGCATCAGCAGACAGGGTCCTCCACTGCTCTCTATCCTCAGCAATGCGTACAAGTGTGGAAAAACCGTGTCCTGCCCATTCTTTGATGTTATCAGCCCAGGATTTTCTTTGCCTTCCTCTTCTCCGTTTACCTTCGACTGTCCCCTGAAGGATCGTTTTCGAAAGGGAGTCATGACGAGTTACATGCCCAAACCAGGCAAGCTTTCGATGTTTCACTATTGACAAAAGTGGTTCTTGGTGGCCTGCATAGGTGTTTATCTTCTCTCTAACATAGACATTTGTTTTGTGCTCTTTATAGCAAATGCGCAAAATTCTTCTATAACATTTATGCTCGAAAGCCTGAATCCTTCGCTCCGTATCTGCAGTGAGTGTCCAGCTCTCACACCCATACAAGAGAATAGATAATACAAGTGATTTGTATAATTTGATCTTCACAGGAAAACTGATGTTACTTTTCCAGATCACATTCAACTTTGTCATGGCAGCTGAGGCCATCTCAAGTCTTGTCTTGATTTCTTTACTTGATCTTCCATCACTACATATAGTGGACCCGAGATATTTAAAGGTGTTAACTTCTTCTAACGTTTGCCCATTTAACGTAATGTTGGTCGGAACATGTTTCTTATGGCTATTCACCAATATCTTGCTTTTTTCTATATTAATTTCCATCCCATACGTTCTTGTTACTTTCTCCAGTCTAGAGGTAAGGTCTTGAAGTTCTGATTCTGATCCAGCTATCAGATCAATATCATCAGCAAAACGTAGGTTGCACAGAGGTCGGCCTCCAATCGATATGGTTGATTTATAATCGTAGAGAGCCTCCTGCATAATATGTTCTAGATAAATATTAAAGAGCACTGGGGACAGGATACATCCCTGCCGAACTCCTACAGTTGTTTTGAAAAATTCTCCAATGTCGTTGCTTGCAAAAACAGCACTGCTTGCGTCCTTGTATAGTGCTTCAATGATATCTATGATGTTGGTATCAAAATTGAATTTTCTCATTACTTGCCATAAGCCTTCATGCCAGACTCGATCGAAGGCTTTTGTGAAATCGATGAAGTTATGGTATAAATCGTGTTGATGTTGGAGATGTTTTTCGATAAGTACTCTAATATTGAAGATTTGTTCTGAGGTACTTCTTTTTGGTCTAAAGCCAGCCTGTTCCTCTGACAAGATTTCTTCTGATTTCTGTTTTATTCTGTTCAAAAGTATCCTTAACATCACCTTACTTGGATGACTAATAAGGCTAATGGTTCTGTAGTTCTTGCACATTTTTAGATTTCCTTTCTTTGGAAGCGGTATTACTAATGACTGCGTCCATTCTTTTGGCCATTTTTTTGTACTCCATATCTTCTGGCAAATTGTTGTCATGATTTTTACTATATCTGGTCCTCCATATTTCAAGAGCTCTGCTGGGATATTATCCACACCCGGTGACTTCCCTCCTTTCATCGAACATATAGCCTCTTCCACTTCTTCCCGTAATATTGCTGCATTTCCGAGTTCCCTGTTTTCGCACTTAATGTTGTTTAATATGCCTAAGTCAGTATCAAGTTTACAGTTATATAATTCTTTACAATATTCTGTCCACCTTCTCATTACAGCTGTTTTTTCATTGAGCAGAGCCCCAGAGTATAACACTATCACATTTCAAACCCAGTAACTTTGCCATTAGAGGCAAGGGATCTGACCATTCGGCCAAGTAGAGGCATTTTAGTGTAGTCTCTAACACTTTGCTACCCTATGGCAATATCTGGGTTTGAGACTACCGTTACTTTTTTTAGTGTTTAACTAGGGTTTTTGTTTGATTAAATTCTGACTTTTATTAGATAAAAAGTAAGTGTGCAAAGAAATGATATTTTGGTGGTAATGGAGCATGTACTAGGTAAGAATGTCAGTGACTAGAAACATTTAAAAGACATCACAGTTAATTGAGCTCTCATGATCATTGTTGAATGTCCATGAACATGCATGTCTCATAGTTGGTAACTGTACCTTTCAGTGGTGGAGAAACATGAAGAACTTCTTGTCAACTATAAGAAAAATCAAGAGCAGGTGGGACAGTTTGTTTCATTCTTTGTCCATGTTTGTCACTAAAAACAAAGCAATGTGGCTTGTCTAAAATAGTTTTAATCTTGTCTGCTTTATTTTTAGTGATCTAACTTTGTTTTGGTCTTCTTCTGTTATCAGCAACTACAACCTTTTATTTTGTCTTCAGTGAAATGTTGAATTGTTGAGAATTTCAGCAATAATTTCAAGTATTTTTATTTTATGCCCTGTGTAGTTCCGGGGGTGAAGAGACACAGAAAGTATATGAAAGTATTGCTCCCTGAGGCATGTCATCTTCTTCTTCTTCTTCCATCCTTAGCCACCAACCGGCAAAGCAGTATGTGGCCAGTACGCCTAGTGGCGTCTTAGGGCAACAACAAATTGATCAATCTATCGCTGTTTCCACCACGCCTAGTGGCGTCTTTGTGGAACAGAAACAGACCAAACAATCTATCGTTGTTTCCGTAATCAGATTGGTTGGCAAGCAGGTGATCAGCCCACTGTGCAAAGTTTTTACGGGATGGGGTAAACAGCCCCATGCCCAACCCTCCTTAGTCGCTTTTTACGACATGCGTGGTAGGGTGCAGTGTTACTATTCTTTGCTCCCCTTTCGGGCCCCGGCAACACACGGGTGGAGGCATGTCATAAGAGGCTATTAATATGTGATTTAAATTGTCCTCCTTCCACACAATCTGCCTAAGGAAAAATTCTCCAAATCTTTTGGCCAAATACCATCAGCAACCAAGCACTGCTTATTCGGAGTAACCAGGAGGACATGCACACCATTGTAGCTGGCAGATGCTGAAGTTGGATTGGCCACATCCTCAGAATGGACCCTGATACCATTACAAGAACAGCTATGCTATGGACCCCCGAAGGAAAGCGCGAAAGAGAGGCCGACCAAAAACAACCTGGTGAAGAACTGTGGAAGCCGAGATGCAAAGAATGAACCAGAGTTGGGGCACTGTACGAAAGATGGCCAATGACCGAACAAAGTGGAATCAGTTTGTTGCTGCCCTACAAGACGCCACCAGGCGTGATGGCCATTGACTGCTTTACCGGTCGGCTACTAAGGATCAAAGAAGAAGAAGAATATATGATTGAGCATGGAGTCAACGACCTCATCATGTAAAACATATTGCTACACAAACCATCACTACAAGAGCATATGAACGCTTTAGTCCAGGCTACCTGTAAGGAGGGTTGGCTACCTGTAAGGAGAGTTGGCTACCTGTAAGGAGAGTTGGCTACCTGTAAGGAGAGTTGGCTACCTGTAAGGAGAGTTGGCTGCAGTGATGGCTGGAAGATGTAAGGAGTGAAAAGAGAGTGATAAATTATATTTGTTGTGTGGCGTCATACATAATACATATTGTACCAGAGTTTGACAAAGCTTTTACACCATGCCTACAAATCTTCATAAATATTTACTGATGTAGGATTGTTAGCATTAAATGATAGGTCAGCTTAATTAATACATTTGGAGAAAAATCAATAAAAACTTCAGAGGTGAAAGCAACACATTTTGAGAAAGACAGAGATTGTGTAATCCACTAGAAAATATACACCAGAAAAACCTACAAGGTATTAACCTCATGTAGTTCCGGGGGTCTCTGAAGAGCCAAAGAAATAGTAGAACAACTGCACCTTAACACATGTCGTACAAGACAACTAATGTGATATTGTGTACGGGACTGGCAACTTCATCATGTAAAACAAATTGTCAAAAACCCACTACTGCAAGAGCATGTGACTGCTTGGTGCAGGCTTCCTGCAAGGGAACTAGCTGCAGTGGTTGCTCCATGAGGAGCACAAAGGAAAATGATAATGATGATATAATTGATTGATCAAATTTAGTTTATTTGATTTGATTTTTACAGTTCAACATCTTAGTGCAGAAGCTGAAAGATAGGGGGGAGCAAATCAAGAAAGCAAAAGATGGTAGGTCGTTAATAGTTATTCACATCATCATCACATTCTTTTTATAAGGAGTTATTTAAGAAGTTGTTAGTCATTGTGAATAATTGATCCTTATCCATATCCTAATTTTTTGCATTTGAATTTGTATATTGAGATAATAAGGTCTGAAATATTTAGTTCATACAGAAAATTGTTGGAATGGTGACTAATTAGTTCTTACTTTTATTGATGATGTATATACACCGTTATATTTGCCCTAGTTGGACTTGTCTTATACAAGCCAGCCCATATCTTTTCTGCTGTTATTTAATTTGAAATCATTCTGCTCCATTTTTTTCTTTGAGATTTCCAATTTATCTTTCTTTCTCCTGTAGAATTGAACATTAGATTTTTAAGTCAGAGTAGATGATTTTTTTGCATGCTTTTTATATGTACTAACCATTTTCCATCTTCTCGTATCTTGTTCTTACGTGCTTTGAATCTGAAGCTCCAAAATGTTTTAAACCTGTGTGTTGTTAATTTAAAAATAATAGCCCCTTCAGTCATAACCGACTATGGGAATGCGTCCCTGAGGTGACAGCCCTCAGCTGCTTATTTTCCTGGTGTTGCTTTTGACGTTTTCTCCTTTCTCCTTCTTGCTGTGAGAGCTTCTTTTTGCTCAACATGATGTGGCACTGTAGAGAGCATCGCCACTTGGTGGGATCGGCAGCTTCATCCTCCAAGGTTGCTGGATTTATGTCCAGTGCCGTCATGTCTCTCTTGCACACATCTTTGAACCTCAGCTGCGGTCACCCAACTGTTCTTTTTCCATCTGCCAGTTGTCCGTAGAAGATATCTTTTTTGAGATGCGACCATCCTCCATGCGGTGGACATGGCCAAGCCAGCATAGTCTGTGCTGTCTAAACAGTATATTCATGCTTTAAAGACCAGCACATGACAACACCTCAACATTTGTCACTTTGTCTTCCACAAAATACCAAGGATGTGGCGTAGACACCTTAGATGGAAGGTACTGAGCCTTCTTTCTTGCTTAGCATAGGTTGTCCATGTCTCGCTGCCATATAGAAGTGTGCTGGTGATGCAGGTATTATATACCTCAGCTTTGGTCTTCATTGTGAGTTTGGAATTTCCCCAAAGAGGGGAAAGGTGGCCGCAGCGTTGCTAATGTGACTGTCAATGTCTGTGTCCAGAGAGAATTTGTTGTTGATGGTAGACCTCAGGTATATGAAGTGGTGCACCACTGCCAATTCATCATTATCGATAGTGATAACTGGTGCAACATCCACATTCTGACCCAGTACATTTGTTTTCTTTAGACTTATTGTGAGGCCAAAGTCCTTGCATGCTTGAGTGAAGCAATTCTTCAAGCTCTGAAGCTCCTGTTGACTTTGAGTGCTGATTGCAGCACCCTCATAGAATAAAAAGTCTCTTATAGCGACCCTTCTGATTTTTGTTTTTGCCTTCTGCCTTGTGAGGTTAAACAGTCGGCCATCTGACCTAGTGTGAAGGCATATTCCTTCAGTTGCATCTCTGAATGCAAGTTGTTAATGTAAACATCAACTAATGTGTGTTTCACAACAATGAAGTTTTTTTCATTGATGACTTCAGATCTTTAGAATGTGGATGGGCTTATTATTCTTGACACTTTGTGATCAAATGCTTGAATATCTTGTTCTCAAAAGCATGGCCTAAAGTAAAGAAGTTATTACATGAATTAAGTCAAAACAGTTATTTTCAGATTTGTCGTCTTTTTTAAAGTGAATTATTAGCAGTTCAGTTATCTCTGTATTCTGAACTTTTCCAGAACATTGTTATAATTTTGTATGATACATTTTCTTATGTTGTTAATGGCATCTTTTCCTGTCCTAGATTACTTCTTGCATGCATTTTTCTAGTTTATATTTTATCAGGTGTCGTCATTGAAGTTTTCTTTTGCTTATTATTTCCTTTTTCTATAGCTGATCGCATATTACATTTTTTTTAAAAGAATCATTTTTAAATAACTGGTCCAAAAGTATACCCATCAGGATTTGCAGACTAGCTAAAGTAATTTGTACATCCTTGATTACCAGTTTCGTTTGATGCAGTTTTATCTGTTTTTTTCCTCACTGTAAGTGCTTCAACCAATCACCCTTGAGTATCAGGCCTTGAGAGAAAAGTATGAGATAGCAGTTGCTTGCCAGTATGAGGCAGAGAGTTTTGCTTCACAAGTGAGTTAAAATGTGTAATTTCCAGTTTAGTGTAAATGTAGCACAGGTGAAACTTACAATAAAAATTTCAGGGTAGGTTTAAAAGCTTATTGTCACATGTCATCTCTCACTCCTTTATCTGTTTTTTTCCTCACTGTAAGTGCTTCAACCAATCACCCTTGAGTATCAGGCCTTGAGAGAAAAGTATGAGATAGCAGTTGCTTGCCAGTATGAGGCAGAGAGTTTTGCTTCACAAGTGAGTTAAAATGTGTAATTTCCAGTTTAGTGTAAATGTAGCACAGGTGAAACTTACAATAAAAATTTCAGGGTAGGTTTAAAAGCTTATTGTCACATGTCATCTCTCACTCCTTTTTTCAATTCTTGTGGAACATTGGACCACAACTGTTGCTTGCCACCTGTGGTGGGTTTTGATGTTATTAAGTGTGGTTGCTAGGTTACTTAGTGTACTGAATGAGGTCAGCTGTGAAGGTCCCTGAGGATAACAGTTTATGTGAGTTTACAGAGTACCTTACTACTACCACCTATGACCTCAAGCAGACTTATTTGTGATTTATATGACTGATAGCTACGTCTAATGTCTAGGGTAATGAAATGTGGTGTGCTGGTAATTGAGTACACAAACACACATACACTAATATTAAGCTCTATGATCAAGTCAATTAACACTGTGTTTAAAATTTAGGAATTACAATTTTTTTCAAATTTATTTTGTCCTGAACCAAGTTTTCTTCTGGTCAGGACTTTTAAATTAAAATGTGAATCAATTTCAATAAAATTACATAGAATCGGGTAAACACATGAAAGACTTGTACATATATATATATATATAAGTTGAATTTACTAATATTGGTACTAACTAAAAGTCTTTAGGAACTAGTGCTGGATGTCGGGTCGGGGTATTTCCTCATTCCCAGTCTGTAGTTAATAGTGTTCATTTGCTCTTTAAACAGGATTAATGGTGGAAACAGTTATTAATACACAAGGGAGTTTCTAGTAGCTTATATTCGTTGATGAATCAGCAGGCCAGGTCTTTACTACTTAACTGGCCTGTGACGCTTGAAGAAAGTTGTTCCTTAGGCTCATTCCTCATATGCTCTGAGGTAGTATGGTAGGCATCTCCATTCATGCAATGGTGTATTCGTCAGAACATCTGGCACTAGCACAGTGCCAGACGAAGAAACTCTGAAACCACAAAATTAGGCTATGTCTTAACATACTACCTAATCCACCATGTTTACAAGCATAATTACATTGAATTAACAAGAAGGGGTCAGATCTCTCTGACCAACCCAGCACATCTACATCCAGGCTGTTATCAAGTAGCACTAGTTCCATTCCTCTCCTCTATGGACTGCACTGCATCTGAAATATTTTCATTAATCTCTTTTTTCCATATAATAAAGTGGGTGATATGTTTCCACCTGACCACCTGAAAAGAAACATCTGTATTCTACATTTCTGATAGTTTATCCTACTATATTTCAACCTCTAGGCCCTGGACAGTCGGCTGGGGACCTAGAATAAGTACTTACTTGTCGTAATCATTTTTCATTATATGACAGTATCAATCACTCATAATTGTTATATAAAAGGTTAATAATTTCGTCCTTACCACAATTCAGAATAAAACACACAGATACGCTGAAATAGCACAAACTCAGCTGAGCTGCTGGCTAGACTAGGGCGTCCCACTACTATTAGCATATATATTCAATGGACGACAAACTTCTTACCCTCAACGATCTGCTTGTATGGACAGTCTTCAAAAAAATGGCAAATAGCCGGCACATTTTTTCAATAACATTAACTATTTCGTCCAATGAGAGTACTGCCCCTTCTAGAATTTAAAATTTCAAACTAACTGTCCAATTTTTGGTCAAATGTGTAGTGTATTTCTGTCTGTCGGTCGGTCCGAACTTGGGTTTTCCCAAAATTGCACTTGGTTTTGGACCAACTACAAAAAAAAACTACACAAATTTTTCCTCACCCACTGCTTAGATTTCTACTGCGAAGATATTTTTAGATTCTCTCCTCCTTGTCTCCCCCTTGTTTACATGTACTTGTTTTTCTGACTTCGTCTCAAGGACGCGTCAAATGTAACTTTAGTGAATGCAAAACTAACATGTGTTTGCGAGTCTGCATCGAACAAATCAGTCTTTTGTCAATAACTTCCGAATTATCTGTCCGTCTTTTTATTTGAAAGCATATTATTTATCAGGAAAAGATAAGCTCTTTAACTAGCTAATTTTTGTGATTCTAAACCTATTAATAAGAAATTCCATATTTTTTTTGTGTTAGTCTTGAAATCTTTATTACCACGCGTTCACTTCTTTTCCATGTGCTGTCCAGCTATTTTCGAGAGTTTTACGTCATTCTAAATAAGAGCTAAGTCTGTTTTCGTAACCTAAGTGGCTACATGTTCTTACTTTACCTCGTATTTCAAACACTAACTACGAGTTCACGCGTATGTTATGCTTAGATTCAAACGCTTGCAGACAGCATCATTTTTTTTCTTTTCTCCTTTCCTTACCCCGTCTGAACGAATAGGCATTTTGCGTCCCCATGTTATAATTAGTTTTTTTCTTTTTCCAATGACACTAGAAACGATGGTACGATCTACCAAATCAACGTACTTGTGGCGTGGGCGAAAAAGCCGCAGCGTAACTTAACTATATTTTATCCCTACAATTTATTTTAACTTTTATCTTTATAAATGGAGGATTTTATCGCTGTATCAATGTATTCCATCACACCACCTTACTTAAGTTTTGGGCCAGCCATTTAAATTCTGCCCATGAAAACTTGGCTGCGTTAACTTACTCAATCATTGTTCTTCTCCAGTTTCCCTTTGGCCTCCCCACTTTTTTTCCCCCTTAACGGTTTTCAGTCAAGTAATGTCTGATAATATTGGTTATTTATTTTCTGAGGGTGTCCCCCATCCATATCCACTTTCTCGCTCCAGTCTCCAGCTGTATTGCTTTTTATCCGGTCATTTGATATGGAGACACAACAGACACCCATTAGTGATTGTCTGTTGTTTAATTGTGACATTCTGGTGACATGCCACACTTCCATGCCACAGAATGAGACAGACTTCATTGGTGTTGAATAGCCTAATTCTATTTTTCTGAGGAAGAGTTGCTGAGTTCCATGCTGGTTGGAAAGAGTTGAAAGCAAAGCTGGCCCTAGCTATTCTAGCAGCGAAATCCTGGTCTACCCTATTCTTTTTTCTGTCTGTGTCACTTCCTAAATACATAAAGCTATGCATTTTTTTAATCATCCAGTGGATGATCCCTATCAGAGGTGTCCGCCTATTATCCACTCTCATTTGATCAGTTTCACCCTGTACCTGTTCTGTACCATTAGTCTGCCTGTACTTTCTGGCATGTATGATTCATATACAGTGAGCAGATGAAGATGAAATCTGCTTACCTCTCAAGTTATGTTACATAAATTCTGCATGGTTCTCTTGGGGTCTCTCAGAAGAGAAAGACAAATAGGACTACTGTTCCCGCCAGGCGTTTCATGACTAAGTTAAGGTTGTGCTTGGAGCTAGCAACCTCATTATGTGAAACAAACTGCCATAGAGACCAACCACACTGTAGTGCATATGAAGTGCTTCGTTGCAGGTTTCTTGCCATGATGACCAACTACAATGGTGGTCCCATGATCCTGAAGGAGTGAAAATGGGACATCTACTTAGGCTTATTATCATCAGTATGAAAATGTGTGAAAGAGCAAGTCTTTCAGTTTACATATTTTACTGCTTCTGAGCAGATGATGAAATCTCCAGGAAATTCAACAGAGTTTTCCTAGGTAACAACTCTGATGACAAACAACTGCTGCCTCGCAGAGAGGTCACGGAACACCAAAGGCTAGGGAAGCAGTCCCAAATAAATGCATGCTGAAGACGAATGCACTGGGCTGCAAGGTGCACACCATAGTGGAACCACCTGGAAAGGGGAGCGAGGAAGAATAAGAAGAAACAAAAGCAAATTATATCTAATTACATATTGTGTGGCAGTGAATATTGTTCTTATCTTGACACCGGAGAAGACAGATATATTTGGATGGGACACACATTGTGGAAGCTTGTTGATAGCATTACCTGGCAGCACTTACCCTTGAATCCCCAGGATAAGAATGGTAGGAGACCAAAGAACACACGGAGAAGAGAACTGGAGACAGACATAACGGGGATGAAGAAGATATGGACATTTCTTGAGCTAATGGTGCAGGGCAGGATGACCTGGCATTAGTTTGTTGAAAGCCTATGCTCCTTTGAGAGCTAAAGGGAATGAATATATTTTGGTTGAAAATATTCCATTTGAAGTTAAAGTGACTTCTGCTAATATTTTCTGGACTGTCATTTATAATATTAGCACATCTCTGATATGCATTATCTACTTCCAGATAAACCATAAGAACAAAGTTCTGAAAAGACAAAGCAAGATGCTGTTAGATAAAGTAGTTGGACTAAACATTGTTGAGATGAAATTCGAGGATGAGGACATTAATAGTAGCTCAGAAGAGGCTGAATATTACAGAAAACTGGACAAACAAATTGAGGGTAAGGATAAGTATTGTAACAAATTACTTAAAACAGCTTATCATTAAGAGAAAATAAATTATTTGTTAGCCCTAATTCCGCCCATGATCCTCTTGGATATGTTATTGCATTGTTTTAAAGAAGGCAGTTATATTCTTACATTCTTTAGTTGTCTGTTATACACATTATGTACCTACAATGTTTACTTTTTTTTGTTCTTTTTTTTTGTTGGTTACACTGGCTTCCTAGCTCAGTGGTTCATGGTTCGATCCCCAGTTGAGGCGGGATTTTTTTTAGACAGCAAACGGCTCCTGGGTCGACCCAGCCCCAATTAGATACCAGAGTAACTTCTGGGAAGGTTAAGGCGGACGGCCACATCACCCCTTGTGTGCCGATGGTCAAGAAAATATGGGCCTAACACCATATTCCCAATATGCCTCAATGGGCTTGTAAACGGGATCCTTTACAGGCATACAGGAAAACTATCTCATACCTTCTGAATTATGTGTTTTTTTTTTGTTTTTTTTTAAATTCAAGGATAGGGCTTCTACCTTTTTACTAAATATGTTATCTGAAAGTCAAAGATTGTCAGAAACTCACAGCTTATTGTCTATTCAGAATGTGTTGAATAAAATTTTCTATTAATCTACAGAGCTTGGTGAAGAAAAAAGTGCTCTAAGTGCTCAGGTTAAGGCTTTACATGAAGACTACCAGCTTGAGAAGGAGAAAAACTCTGTACTAAATGAAAGGGTATGCTCTCGTAAATTTATGTATCAGACATTTTTATGCTCACATTTTGTTATAACAAATAAGATAGACCGAATACTATCTCCAACCAGGAAATGCTTCCTCGGTGCAGTCAAAAAGGCATTCACACCATTATTGCAGGCAGATGCTGGAAATGGGTTGGCCATGTCCTCAGAAGGGACCCTGACACCATCACCAGAGAAAGAGAGACAGACCAAAGACAACCTGGCGGAGAACAGTGGAGGTTGAGATGCAAAGCATGAACCAGAGTTGGGTCATGTCACGAAGGATGGCCACCGACCGAGCAAAATTGGTACAGTTTGTTGCTGCTCAGCAAGATGCCACTCAGCGTGATGGCCATTGACTGCTTTTGTCAGTCAGGGGCTAAGAATCCAAGAAGAAGAAGAAATAAGATAGAACACAGACAAAGGATTGGTATTTAATTTATTGCACTCATGTTACATTGTGGCCGCAAGCCTTGGGTTGCAGTTCATTTAGGAGAAGGAAAACTCTTATTTCAAACCACCTGCTGCCTTGCAAGTAGACTGGGACAGCCAAAGGCTAAGGACAGCAAACATGAATAAAACTGCTTGCTGAAATAAGGTGTACTGGGCCGAAAGGCGCAGATATCGCAGCCCAGCTCAAAACAAAAAAATAATGCCAGTGAAGAGTGAAGAAAAGAAACGAAGAATATAAACTCTCCAGTCTTACAAATAACTGGGATCCCAAGAGCGGATAACCTGAGACAACCATGTTCATTTATTGCCTTTCTGCTTCCTATGGAGCACAAACCTTCAGCAAGTACTTGCCAAGCCTTTGTGTCCTGTACTGTCTGTTAAGGTCTTCCCTCGTCTTCTTTACCCCCTTCATGGTATAATTCCCGTCTGTCTCAATCTATTTCTCTCGCCCTAAGGATTCACATTTGTTAAAGTTTTTTATTTATTTCAGCTCTCTACAGGATGGGGTAGCCCATGTCAACCTTCCTTTGTCCCCTTGTGTGATACGCCTAGTAGACTACAGTGTTACTGTATTGCTTCCCATTCTGGCCCCTGTAAACTTACTTACTTAGTTGTTCCCCTTCTACCGTGAGGTGTAGAGGTTTGGAAGAGAGAGTGCCAGACTATCCTATCGGCTGTCTTCCTCCTGGCCTGGTTCCATTCTAGTCCTCGGCCCCTGTAAAACATAAGTGAAACGGGTGTAGAAGGATTGAAAAATAAAAGGGAAGCAACCTCGCTGTTTGCAGGTTTAGGAATTGCAAAAATACTGCATGCGGTTATCAGCATCTAAGTAATACATGTACTGAATACAAACATTTGCTCCTGTCAAATCTGTGTAGGGTTTTTCTGCACTTATATATGGCTGTTTTAAATCATTAAATTACACAGCAGTGTTAAAAAAAACTTATAATGTCAATAATAAGGTATGATAAAAACAAAACCAAACAAAGTTGCATTTATATTAGAAGTAGAGCATACTTAGTCACCAATTTTAGTCACAAAACAAACTGTCCCTTTCATACAGCACAAGAGATCTCATGATGCTGAAAATATACTATTTCCTGGCGTATTTACATATTTCTTATGTATGTACGTATGTGTGTGTGAGAGAGAGAGAGAGATGTGGAACCTGTGGTTTTGAGCAAAGGAAAAGGACAGAAATGAACAAAAAAATACATTTCATAGTAATTTAGCTGCTGTATGTCATTTGACATAGTGTCTGAGTTGGTTGAGCTCTTGCCTCTCATGGCAGAGTTACTGGGTTCCAGTAAATAGGCACCTGCTTCTGCTATTGAGTTAGGGAAAGCAAAGGCAGCAAGGATGGGAACAAGTCACCCCACCTCATGAAGCTGGACCTAGTACAATGAAGTCTGTAACACCACTCCTCTACAGCACTATCTACTATTGGACTGCATTTACCTTTCATATCTTTTGACATGGGTTTTTTTTTTTTAAATGTTGCTTGTAGTTAGACACTCTGGATTTTTGGTGTTTTATTTGTAGTTAGACACTCTGGATTGTTGGTGTTTTATTTGTAGTTAGACATTCAGGATTTTTGGTGTTTTATATGTAGTTAGACACTCAGGATTTTTTTGGTGTTTTATTTGTAGTTAGACACTCAAGATTTGTGTGTGTTTTATTTGTAGTTAGACATTCAGGATTTTTGTGTTTTATTTGCAGTTAGAAGCATGCAGAGCTGAACTGAAGCAAGCCAAAAACACTATTGCTAAGCAAGAGAGCACCTTACAGCAGCTTGCCAAAACAACAGAAGCAGCCTGTAAGGAGTATGAAGAGCTGCAGAAGCAATATGCGCTAGAATACACAAACCGTACTCAAGCAGAGAAAATAGCTCATAACGTATGTTATATGCTATGCTTATTTTTTATGTTACAAAGTTTTTAGGTAACCTTAGATAGTAAATTATATTTCATAACTGATGCAGGCATCAAATTTACCTATAAATATAGAAGAGGTATTAAGAATAGACAAACCTAGGGAACTGCATAATATAGGCAAACAGTATTTAACAAGAACAAAAGTTAATATTTAGTAATTGGGAATGTGAAGGTCTGATGCTGTTCTTACAATACATATGACTTTTAACAGGTGAAAATCAATTAAATATCTGTTAGTCAGTTATATAACTGGAACCACCAGGCCTTTACACCCCTCCCCCTTAATATTATTCTTGTTTGATTTCGTTCGGTTTTATCTCATTTTTTGTTTGTTTGGGGTTTGTTTATTTTTTTAAACATACAAGCATAATTGATAATTATGATTTCCCCTATTTACAATGATTTGACAGGTGTGATGTCATTTCCCATATCGGCAGTTCATATTATTTGGAATTGAAAACAATATATATCCTAATTATAACCCATCAGAGGTTGAACAGGAAATTGTTCATCATTAAATAAATAAATAAAAATTAAAAACTAGACTTGTGAAAGCAGAAATTTAGGACAACAATTTTGGCTGATTTTGACACATAAAAAGAGTTGCAGGGATTGCCAGTGTATTAGGAAACAAAAAAACTTCCCTCTGTGAAATATAAAACAGGTTTTTACCTATTACAGAACAAAAATTGAAATTCATTTGCACGATCTTCCAAGAATTCTTCAGTATTTTAAAATACTGACCTGAAGCTAAGTCAGTATTCTAGTTTATGAATTTAAATGTTGCATTATCATTTGAAATCAAAACAGAAATATATACCAATGATTCCAAATTGTGCTATGTGCATATCTGTGTATGATCATTGGTTGAAATAGATACAGGTAAAAAAGGAGCAATCATTATCTTTACACCAACCTTGCATTGTCAGAAGAGTAGCCATTTAATGCTTGTAATGTTGATTTTATTCATTTAAATTCTTATTAGCTGCATGCAGAAAGGGATGCTGCCCTACGCCAGAGTACATTCCTAATGAAGGACATTGGAAATGATAAGAAACTGATGGAGGCATTGATTGAGGTTGAGAATGTCAATACAAAAATGAAATCCATGGAAGCTGAACTGGGATACAAGGTACATTAGGAGTATATTATATGAGTGATTCATTTATAATGTCATTTAATCTAACAGATCATTTTTATGTCAATGCACTTTTACAAGTCTGTGTGTGGGTGATTTTTTTTTTCTGTGTTGTTAACTCTATAATTTATTGGGGCCGATTTTTTTTACACAGTAATTTAATCTGGCTAATATTTTTTATCAGTCTGTCCTGTAAATTAATCCTACAGATTTGTATATCATGTAATGTAATCAGCTGTTTGTTTGTTTTATTAATATAGTCCAGCTGAACTTTGTTGTCCCATAATTTAATCTGGCCCTTTGTTCACCTCATAATTCGATCTGGCATGATTTAAAAAAAAAAAGACAAGTAATCAGTTCGGACACCTTTTTGGTCATATAGTCTAATCTCTGTGTTTTATCTGGTTCAGATTTTTAAAATACGAGTAGAGCTAGTGGTAAAGCAGAAGTGCAGCTCAGGGTCATGTGGTATTGTTTAAGACCTGTCATAAATAAATTAATTATTTTCCAATTGTGGTATTGTTGCAGCCATAAAATTGATGCAGACAGTTTGCTTTTTTTTTTTTTGGGTCTAAGATGGGTTTACTGAGACAGTGATTTGTGCATATTTATACATTTAAATGTATTTAAACCCTGTAGTTCCAGGGGGGGGAAAGGGGGGTCTCGTAGGAGACAACAAAAAATTGTAGAACTGCTACACCCTCAGGCATGTCATGATAGGGGAGTTAAATTATCATTATTTTAAATTGCGTCAGAAATCTCTTCTGCAAGAGTTTGTGCCGTTGGGTAGGCTTCCTCAAGGGGGCCTTTTGCAGGGGTGGCCCCACGCTGTATAAAAAAAAAGGTAAAGGTAGTCCCATAACAGATGCTGTCATAGGGAAGTGAAGTGTTAGAGACTTCCTCATACTAGGTCCAGCATCGAGAGGTGGGGTGACCAGTTCCATTCCTCCCATGCTCCATAAGGACCCAAACAAAAAGGAGTTGATGATGATGTCACTGCTGTTTTTATTTCAATTTTTTTTTTTTTTTTTTACCTTAGATTAAAGCTCTCAAGGAGGAACTCGAGGCTCAGAAAGAGAACTCAGGTGTTAGAGTTCTAGAGTCTGAGAATGAAAGTCTAATACAGGAGAGAGACTCCCTCCTACAGAGACTAGCAGAGGCTGAGAGTACCACAGCAGATTTAAGGTCTCAGTACTCTCTGCTGACCATGCAGTGTAAGAGTCAGTTTGATATGCAAGGTTTTTGTTTAGTTTTATGTAGAGAAATGCTGTGATTTTATTATAAATTTCATATAAATTGTTCTTGTAAGATCCATACAAAACTTCTGAGTATAATAAAAATAGTTCTGGCACCTGTAAAGTGAAATCCATGGACTTTTAATATATTAATGTGGTCCATTTATGCAGTCTTGACGTAACTGCTTCTGTTTGCCTTATCACTCAAATAATTACTTATATGTGGGCAGATAACATCTCATGGGCTATGCAAGTGATCAGTGCTGAGCAACTGGTCAGGAATTACAGTTTATAGATTTCAGAAATGTATGTAACTGTCACGAAGTGGATTTAAGTTTATAGAGTTTGCCTGAGTGTAAGGACAAGACACTAGTATGAGAAAGTCTGAGAAGATAGATTTGTATGAGAAATGACAGTGAATGTGGAAAAGATGAGACTTGTAGCTTCGAGGGTGAGAACTTAGATTGACTCTCCCTCGCCACTCGTGACTTCTCAAGAGCTAAATACTCACCACCTCTGACTACCATAAAGGAGATAAGGTTTCACTAAACGTCCACAGACACAACTATACAGACAAGTATATACGTACAGTATAGTTATAGAGACTGATCTATTATACAGTTTTTAGTTTATTTACACAACAAAATAAATAACACATCAAAATAAATTACGTGCGATGGTTGCACACCTGAAAAGAACCAAAACGATTAAAAGTGACATATAATATAACCCAACCCTTTCATCCACCCTTCAACCTGTATATGAAAAAAAGAATTAAGATTACACACACTGTACTCAAAGTACGAGCCACCACTCATAACTATCCTATGGAAAATTATAAAAAATCTAACACCACTGTCCGGCTGCAGAAGTAACTAACTGTCTCCACTAATCTGAATGAAATATCTAACGTCTTACACAACCAATCACAAGCACTGGTCCACTAAAGAACTTCTTCAGTGCAACCTCAGAGGCTGTCCACTGCTCTGACTCTCTAAACTCTGTCGCTGCTCTGTTTCGGCTCAGTGTCTCTTTGACACCCTTGGTTTCTACTGAGAGGCTTCTCCGCTACGCCCCTCCTCTCTAGAGCATTGGGAAGGAATGTTGACCCTATCTCCTTCCACGACTACTGCAACTGATGACTTGGGTTTTATTTTGAACTAGGTACTTGACTGGGATGTATAGGATTCACTACTGCTGACCATTCCTTAACAGACGATTTAACCCGCTTAGGGTTTAGGGACAAACAGCATTATTTTGGCTGTGTAAAAATAGACCCAACCTCCAGGCCACGTGCCCCTGTGGAGTGGTATAACGAGCTTAGAGCTCTGGATTTTTTTTAAAGATGAACCCGTTCCCGCTGAAGCATGGGGCTTCACTGCCTGAGAACTGCTATCTTTTGCTAGTGCAGACGTACTTGGCGCTGGTAAATACCGTGTCACCAGTTCTCGTCCACCTCTGGCGATCCTCGACCCTTCTACTCCTGAGAAGGCCGAATACCTTGGCAAGCTGTAAGGCAAATTGCACCCCTCCCTGTGTGCCGTGAAAAATGCTGTAAACAAAAAAAAAATTAACAACGACTGTACAACAATTCCACATATTCTAATCCCTAACATATAAACACCTTAATTAAAACATCTCCCGTCTTCCCCCTTATTAACCCCCCCCCCCCCCCCCTTACACAACTAAGCACAGCTATAATTAAATATTTCTGCCCAGAGGTCAGCCTACCAAACAATTCCCTTCTCTTCTCATTTAATACTGTCTGGTAGGAAAACCTCCAGACACTGGCTGGCCTATTTCTTATGTGCTAGGCGCACCTCGGCATCAAAACAATTCATTCACTGAAGGAAATCCCTTGTACTAAATACTAGACCCTACTTTTTACGACTGACCAGGGAAAGTTATCAAATTCACAATATAAACACACCGTTCTAGGAAATATTAAATCCCAACTCAGTAATATTTATTACATCCCTTACCATCCGACTACATAACAATTTAATACACACTAGAATAAAATACATAAAATCGCTAGCGTATTTACACTGCAACTTATCATAATCGCATTGTGATTTTACCAGACTTACTATTACATATGACAGCGTACCCGTTTATCTTAGCGCTTAACCTTACACAGTTAATATCTCAAAGCCGCTACACAAATCAAAGATACTGCTAGCTTATCATAGAAAAAAATTAGATAGAAAACTTTACTAAATCGTGCTAAGATTCTATTTTAAATCGAACTATTTACAGCGCTAATAAAGATGCCGCTAATTAAGATGACACATACCCAATATCGAATTTCTCACTAAGAGCAGATGAATAGGACTTTGATTCACGGTCGTAATTTTTGAAAACCAGAGAGAGCGATAATGGCTACAACGCTGGTATATGTCATAAAAAAACGATGCTAACCCCCATGCCCTACGTCATCTGTAAAGTTTGTGAAAGAAAAGTGAAGAGTGGTTGAAAGTAAACTTGGTTAAAAAGGATCCCGTTACATGCCCATTGAAGCATATAGGGAATATGGTGTAAGGCCCATATTTTCTTGACCATCAGCATGCTAGGGGTGAAGTGGTCAGCATCAAGCTGGCCGCCTAAACCTTCCCAGAGTTCGTCTGGTACCCAATTCATGAGGCTGGGTCGACCCCGAAGCCGTTTGCAGTCTAAAGAATCCCACCTCATCTGGGGATCGAACCATGGACCACTGAGCTAGGAAGCAAGTGCACTAACAACTGCGCTACCACGGTTCCCAACCTTGGTAAAGTATGGATGATATCTGTTAAAGAATTGATTTTTTCTATAAAAGTTTGGACGATCTCTATAAAATTTTGGATTATGTCTTATAGTATGGATAATTTCTGCTACAGTATGGATGATTTCTTTTAAAGTATGTTCGATTTCTGTTACAGTATGGATGATTTCTGTTAAAGTATGGATGATTTCCAGGAAAATTGTTAAGCAGCACCTGTTAATTAATGAATGTGACACTTTGTATTTTTAAGAGACCAAACTTATAATTTTGAAACAAACAAACAGATGAACAAACATGTATTTACAGTATTTTATCTGATTTGCAGATACAGACCTTGAGAAGAAGTATGACAACATTACTCATGCTCCACCTCCGCCACCACCTCCTCCACCACCACCTCCACAAATTTCCAAAACTGAAGGGTTGGTGTTATTTTGTTCATTTTATGTTAGTATTATGTTAATGCTTTTCTGTGTTGAAGGGCACACAATGAACTCAGGATTCTACAAGTTTCATAAACCCTGTCTTCCTTCTTCTTCTTCCTCATTCGTCCTGAAAGAGACGTTGGTTGCATTGGGTCGCCATTTACAGCGAAGCTGCGATATTTGCGCCTTTCAGCCCGACACATCCGACTTCAGCACTGCATTTTTTGGGACTGGGTTTGCCTTCCCTCTTCGATCCCTACTCTCTCGGCCAGACAGCAGTGATGCTGCCTGTTTCCAGGACCACCAAACCCTGTCTTGTGTTTCTGATACAATGTCTTTTACCTTTTAGCATTACCCTCAGCTCCTCAAGGAGCATAGGCCTTCAACAAACACATGCCAAGTCTTCCCATCACATGCTATCATCTCAAGTTCTTTCCATGTTATCCTCATTGTTGTCACTTCTGTCTCCAGCTCATTTCTCCATGTGCTTCTGGGTCTACCTCTGCCTCTTGCCCTGGGGGTTCCAGAACAAGGACTATCTTGTAATGCTATCATGTGTGTCCTATCCATTGCCATTGCTCATGAATGCGTACTGGATGCTTTGTCACTAAATCCTCTGCAAAGCAATGTCTCCTTTGTCTTCTTCTTTCTTTAGTCCTTGGCTGCTGACTGACAAAGCAATCATTGACCAACAAGACTGGTGGCATCTTATAGGGCAGCAATAAACTGTCTCAACAGCCATCCTTCATGTGGTGCCCCAGCTCTGATTCATGCTTAGCATCTCTGCCTCCACAGTTCTCCACCAGGTGGCTTTTTGCCATCATTGCTTTTGCTTTCCTTCTGGGGTCCATAACATGGCGGTTCTGGTGATGGTGTCAGGGTCTCTTCTGAGGACGTGGCCTACCCAATTCCAGCGCCTACCCACTATGATGGTGCACATGTCTTCTTGGTGGCTCTGAGTTAGCAGTTCTTAGTTGGTGATGGTGTTCTGCCAGAAAATTCTAAGAGTTTTCATTAGGCAGATTGTGTGGAAAGAGGACAATTTGGACATTTCCTTTTCTGTTACTCTCCAGCATTCTGCACCGTACAGAAGTACAGAAATTATGCTGCTCTCATATATTTTTAATTTAGTGTTTGTACTATTGTTGCGGGCTTTTTACATCGTGGGCAGTCTCTGGTCCTGCCAGTGTTAAAAGACTACGCACCATTCTTGATATAGTTATATTATTTGTGCGTTCGATTTATTCACGCACGGGCGTGCACAATGCAGAGTGTGAGTTGCTCTTGGCGCACGGGTTACCTAGTTTAGAGGGATATGACATCAGGATCTTGAAAGGGCAAGTCGGACTTACTGTCCGTGTGTTGATATTTTATTCTTTACAATTCTGTGGAAGAATTGTTAATGGAGGATGGTTGGTCTTCAGGTAGAAGCCAACATCCATTTCGATACGTAAGTTTTTGAGCCCTCGTTTTATTAATATGTTAATGGTTAAGTGAAGTGGCTACTCATCGCTGGAGTCTAGCGGGAATCCATATTTGCTGGGTTTCTAGAATGGAACAGCGGAGTTCTTAGCCTCACTTAGATCTAGCGTAGTGGAAATTCCTACGAGCGAAGAATGTATTTGATCGTATTTTGAATATTATATTCCGTAATGCCAACGTCAAGGTCTTGGCATATTGCAGAGAGGTTAGCCAAAGGCAGTCTATAACCTATTTGTATTTTAATGTATAACTGCATGGATCTTATCAACTGTGTAAAGTATTGTAATGAGGAAGTCTTGGATTAAGACAAGTTTTGAATGGAAACGTCATTCATCAGTATGAAGTTATTCACTATGTCAGATGTCCTTGAAGAAGGTCAACGGACATGGCCTTAACGTCCCACAGACAGTAACATTTAAGGAACTCAAATCACTTGGGTAGAAAAGGACTTTGTTTGTAATGGATCTGCAGGGATATATAAATATTACCAGAAATGTACATTGTATCAGAATATCACCACCATGCATAATTGTTGATCGTCCACATCAAAACGATGTATCGTCTTGTTGAACGTCTTCTGTACCACGTAAATAAATTGTATGAACTTTTTACCAACGAGTTGAGTACAGTCCAGTATTGGCCAATTTGCCTACCACTCGTTGGAGTTTTGTTGACCAGCTCTTTTGTCATTTTTTCATTGAACATTTGCGTCACGATGCTAGTACCCTGGTACACCTACCACTAGCTAACCAGTAACCTGAAAAGAGCTCAACAGTTTTTGGCGGCTGCGTGTGGTTTGAAATCACTTTGTTTCAAGGAAGAGACCGTTCCCAACGTTGTTTCAAGATAATCGATTGTACGGAGAACACCATATTCTTCAACACGACCATGAAATCAAATAACGGTTACCAGAATGTCAAGGTCATCAGTGAAGCTGAGGATCAAGTTTTCAACAGTGAATGACTACATTGTTGGACCTCTAGTAGTACAACAAGGCTCAAACGTAAAAGCTCAAACGTACATCACTTGTATGCGGGGAAATTTTTTTTTACGGAACAAAAATCAGATAAGTGATAAGATACTGATGTTTTGTACTTTCCACCGTTTTACGTTGAGCTGTTCTTTCACTCAGATATATGTCCACTAATATGTTATTTATGTTTCATGTTCTATGTTTATTGCGGAAGGTTGGGAAAGGCGACTTACTTTGGTAACATACCAGTTTCACCACAGGTCCGTTGTAAGTGTTCTTTAGGTTTATACTTGCAGACTTCCCATAGTGGAATGTTCCTACACCTGTGTGTAGAAGGATTTTAAGTCCACTGTGTCTGGTTGTCTGTGACAACTGACTGTTTAGCTGTTCCGTCAAGTTTTTAATTGTTGTTTTCGTATTCAGTTTTTTATCCGTACCTGATTTTTATAATGTATATTGTTTGTAACCTACACCCTTCTCAATCTTACTATCGTTTAGTTTTTTTTACACCCTTATGTTTATACACTGTCTTGTCAATTGTCTTGTCACTTTACCATTCGCAGATGTCATCGTAATTCTTTACGACATCCTATTTTAGTTTCACATTTTTATTTTATTTGATTTCTGCAATTGTTTTCACTTGTCCTTGATTATTTTGTCTTGTCGGTATTGTTTCTATTGTCTATCACGTTGTTGCTTTCATAACATTTCATTAAATAAATTACTTTATTGATTATTAATATATTTGACAATTATATGAGAATAATTAACCGTTCTGGGACAGGAACGAAGGCCACTTAGTATAGTAACAAGGATAATTAATCTACATTAATTAATTATCAGTTAAGAAAGTAAGAGTATTGTGACTACTTATAAAGCATAATGTATTCACTAGATTATTTCATTAAACAAGCGAAAGCCCTTCAGATGGCTCCTGATGAGGCAAAAGCATTCGCACTTTCAGAATATAGAAAAGCTCAAGAAATAGAAGCTGAACAGAGAAAATTGGAAGCTCAAAGATTAGAAGCTGAAAAATTAAGATTAGAAAATTTACAATTTGAAGCTGAGGAAAATGAGAAAAAAATGAAATTAGCCGCTGAATTAGAAGAGAAACGATTTCAGCGTGAGGCAGAACAGAAAAGATTGGAGGCTGAAGAAAAATTTAGATTTGAAGCTGCAGAAAAAGAAAGGCTACTTAAAATTGAAATGGAAAATAAGCAAAGAGATGCTGCAGAAAAAGAAAGGCTACTTAAAATTGAAATGGAAAATAAGCAAAGAGAAATGGAAGAGAGGAAATTTATAGCTCAGGAAAATACAAAGAAATTTCAACTTGAAGCTGAGGAAAATGAAAGGAAACGACAGCATGATCTGAAATTAGCAGAGGCAGAATATGATAGAATTAGATTAACTCAGGAAGCTAATTCTCAGAGAACTTTCGAAGGCCAATCTTCATCCAGACATGATAATTTTAAGGAAGTTCACCTAAAATTACCTAAATTTAATCCCCCGTCTGACGACGTAATATTCTTTTTAGATAGATTTGAGGCCACTTGTAGGTCTTATAATGTGGATAAAGCACTATATTGTACATATTTATCCAGATTACTTACAGGGGATGCTTTGGCAGTTTATCATACTACTAGTACTAATGAAAAGAATGATTATGACGCTCTTAGAGCTGCTCTTCTTAGGAAATACCAAATGACGGAAAATGAATACAGATTGCGTTTTAGAACGATGTTACCGCAACCTGGAAAGAACTTTAGTGATTTTCTTTCCCAAATACGGCTAACCTTGGAAAGATGGATCGAGTTGTCCAAGATAGAGAAGTCGTATGAAGGTCTTTTCGATTTACTGCTGCGCGATAAGGTGCTATCGTCAGTAAATCCAGCATTTCTTGCATTTTTGCATGAACGGAAACCTTTATCTATGAAAGATCTAGAAGAACATTCTAAAAATTTCTGCACTGCTCACCCATCCATGGATCTAAGTAATGCACAGATTAAAAGTGAATTGCCGGTTGCTTTTGCTATGCAACAAAATAATTTTCCACGCCATCGTTCATTGAGTAACGACAGATACTTCAATAAGGGAAATAATGACAATTTCAACAATGGTAATTTTTATAAGGGGAAGCAATTTCAACAATCTGCTCCATTTAATGTTTCTTGGAACCAATCTCATAGATCGCGAGATTTTGGTAACAATAATTTTAAATATAATCAAGGAAATTATAATAAACAAAACTGGCGATCAAAATCTCAGGTTCCACAAAATAGACAAGGTTCTTGGAATAAATCATTTAGCCAAAATCACAACAGTAAGGTCAATAATTGGCGTACTCATTCAGATTTTAACTCAAGCAAAAATGGTAATTATAGCAATTTTAATGCCAATAATCAGAATCGATCGCGACGAAGAGATAGATCTTCGAGCAATACACGTAGACATTCTAATGTCGCTTTAAGTGATACACAGGCTAACAATGAACAGGGTAAAGATGCTGATACTCATAATGCCATGTCTTGTTCTCTTGATTTTAATCAGGTAAAAGCTTGTCCAGAATGCTCGACTCTTTTCCAGCCCAAGGCGATCACGACACTGGGATGCGGACATATTTTGCCGAGTTTACCTGCGGTCTGTACGGCCACTTCTGTGTCAGTACACCAGGGACAGGGTTCTCTTAACCTTTAATAGAGGCATAAAATTTCAGATTCCTTGCCCTTTTATTTGATTCAGCTGCAGCACAGTCGGTGTACGGAATTCGCTGATCGACCCCGTTTTTATTGGGCGACTTGCCAACTGTCATAGTTTTTGTGTTTCCTTGGTCACTTGCTATCATTTCCTACAGCTATTATTGATGTAAATACCAATTTTTTTCAGGGATGATCCACGCATGAATCTTCATGATATAAAATTTGTTTGTGTACATGTTAGATGTGATAGGAAGAGAGGAAAGGAAAGATGAAAAAAACGAAAAAAATTTTAAAAAAATAAAAAAAAATTTTTTTTTAAATTTTAAAATTAAAAAAAAAAAATTAAAAAAATGACCAACGAACGAAGAGTCCATATCCCTTGCATCTCAATGAAAGTCACTTGACCACTAGAGCAATACAAATCAAATGACGATCTTTTCGTTACACCCATCATCAGTAGCAAAGCAACAAACTCCCTAGCCAGCCGTGACATTCGGCCGTAATCCTATTTTTTTCCGATATTCCTAATCCTAACCCCGAAAATTATACATACTTGAAAGGCCATTTTACTTTCGTTTCCATCTCAGCCATCAAACATATTCTGAGAACCGATTTCAGCGCTTATAAAGACAAAAATTTCATCCCCACCGCATGGCGTCAGAATACAATAAAATTAGAGCGAAATGGCCGCGTGTCTGATGCCGATTCATTTCGATTTAAAAAATTTACAAAAAATAAACGCAGATACACCCATCACTTTTTTAAGATCGGAAACGGAAGCTAACTCTCTTGCAATTAAAATTACAACTTAACATCCGGGGCTGAAAATCACGTGTACACAAGTCATGTGCTAGAAACGATGACAGCCGCAAGGCGTAACATATCGCCTCCAGCTGGCAGAACATAGGTTACCTTCGGCGATATGTCTCGCCGGCAGCGTGCTAAAGGTTAAGTTTAACAAAGGATATGTAAATTCCATTCCTTGTTTTATTCTTTATGATTCAGGCTGCAGTACTGTTGGAGTGCGGACTTCGCTGATCCACCCCTCGTGCGCTACCGGCAATACTGTGAAGTGTGTCACTTTTGGAGGCACTGTGGAAACATTTCCCACAGCTATTATTGATTTAAAAACTCCTTTCTTTTCAGGAAAGATCCACGCCTGTCTCCTTCCAAACCCAATTTGTGATGTCATCCTGGGTCGCATACATGGTATAACAGAGTGTACCCCTCAGCAAATTACTGCATGGGAAGAGTGACATATTCAGGCTGCAAATGCAGTAGTGACCAGAGCGCAAGCTACTGTTATGTCGCATGATACACCTGCTGAACCTACAGTTCATACCACTTGTGATGACGATGCTCCTATTTCACGGGAGTTGTTTGCGACGTTACAAAAGAATGATGATTCTTTAAAAAAAATTTTTCAGTATGTGAACAAAAAGAATACCATCAACAAACTTGCAAAATCTAGACATGACTTTATTCTTAAAAATGGGATTTTAGTTAGATTGATACGGGAAAAGGATTCATCCTTATGTTCTCAGATTCTAGTCCCGTCTTCTATGAGATCTCGGATATTGCGACATGCTCACGACTCGCAATGCGCAGGCCATATGGGTTTTTCGCGTACCAAATCCAGAGTGCTTTCTGCATTCTACTGGCCGGGCGTTCATAGAGATGTTACTCTCTATTGTCGTTCATGTTTGATATGTCAGGAGGTTAAAGTACGGGGTCCATTTCATGCGGCTCCTATTCAAGCTGCGGACATCCCGATTAGACCATTTGACAAAATGGCTATTGACATCATTGGTCCGATGCTACCATCTGCCAGAGGACATACGCATATCCTTACTTGCATTGATATGTGTACTCGTTGGCCTGAGGCCATCCCTCTGAAGAACACTTCATCTGCCAGTGTAGCAGAGGCGTTGATGTTGATCTTCTCACGCATAGGTTTTCCGCGGAAGATCTTATCGGATCATGGTGTCCAGTTCATTTCTGAATCCATGTCGCAAGTTATGAAGACATTAGGTATAGACAGATCTCTTAGTTCAATTTACCATGCCATGTCCAATGGGTTAATTGAGCGTCAAAATAGGACACTCAAGCAGTTGTTGGGTAAGATGACTCAAGATCACCCTCAGGATTGGGACTGTGTCCTACCCACTGCTCTCTTTGCGTATTGTGAAGTGCAAAATCAAGCCACAGGTTTTTCTCCATTCCAGCTTGTTTTTGGCATGCAACCACGTGAACCGATGTCGTTAATCCACGACTTATTGGTTGAAGAGAATATTGAAGAGGAAACTCAATCCTCTTATGAGTATGTGATCTCTTTGAGAAAGAGAATCATAGATGCTTGTAGACTAGCTACTGCATCATCTGAACAAGCCAAAGAAAAAGCTCGTCTATTTGCAAACAAGTATAGACGTCTTCGCCAGCTTCTCCCTGGTGACGAAGCTTTTGTCTTACTACCTGCTCATAACAATCGTCTATTAATTACTTGGAGAGGTCCTTTCAGGATCATCTCAAGAATATCCGATGTCGACTACATCGTTGATATTATTGGTAAACATAAAACCTTCCACATTAACATGTTGAAGGAGTATTACTCATGTCCTGATTATCTACAGTCAGTGTTCCAAGCAACTGACAATCCTACACCTCCTATTCAACACTACTCTAGTTTGTCAGTCATCCAAGAAGAAGAATCTTCTTTCGATGATGTACAACTGCCAATACCAGTTGTACCACTTCATTCCACTGAGAATTGGAATGATGTTACTATCTCATCTACTCTTTCGGCTGATCAACGTCAGCAAGTCTCTAATATTCTACACTCGTATGAGGATGTCCTCACTGACATCCCAGGTCATACGTCAGTTATCCAACATGATATTATTCTGACTGACGATACGCCTATTCGAGTTCGCCCATATCCTATCCCTTTACACTTTCGTGATAAGGTTGATAAGGAATTGGATGAGATGCTTCAATTAAATATAATTGAACCATCTTCATCACCATACTCTTCATCTATGGTGATCATTAGGAAGAAAGACAACAATATTCGTCTTTGCGTAGATTACAGGAAATTAAACAAAGTTACAAAATTCGATGCGGAACCTTTACCTCTCTTAGAAGACTTATTGGTGAAATTAGCTCATTCGACATTCTTTTCGAAATTTGACCTCTCAAAGGGCTACTGGCAAGTGCCACTCACACCTAAAGCAAAGCCATTCACCGCTTTCTCGACACCACGGGGCCTATTCCAATGGAATTTTATGCCATTTGGATTAGTAAATGCGCCAGCTACCTTTGTACGCATGATGCGCCGCGTACTGTCTCATCGTCCCGATGTCATTACTTACATAGATGACATCTGTCTTTTTAGTAACTCATGGGATGAACATATTCAGGGATTAAAAGCTTTACTTTCTACTTTACGGGATTATAACTTAACAGCGAAACCTTCAAAGGCATTTGTCGGTTTTCATGACATCTCCTTTCTAGGTCATCGTATAGGTCATGGTTTGATGTATACAGAGGACAGTAATGTCTCTAAGATTTTAAACATCTCAGCACCTAAGACAAAAAAACAAGTCAGATCTCTTTTAGGACTAATACAGTTCTATTCTAAGTTCATTCCTCATTTGTCGACTATAACTGCTCCTTTTTCTTCGTTACTGAGAAAAGGGACAGCTAACGTAATCCAATGGTCTAACGAACATCAAATCGCGTTAGATTCTATTAAAAATTTTTTTTTCAAATGCTCCTGTTTTAAGGTTGCCTAACAAAGATCTCACCTTTATTCTTCGTAGTGACGCATCTTCTTACGCCATTGCTGCAGTGTTGATGCAAGAATATACAGGCACCTTGTTTCCAGTCATGTACGTTTCGAGAAAATTGACGAAGAGCGAAATGAAATACTCCGTCCTCGACAAAGAATTGCTTGCTTTAGTTTGGTCAATCACAAAACTGGAACGTTTTTTATTGGGCTCACACTTTGTAGTGGAAACTGATCAAAAAGCTCTCACAGCACTGAACACTAAGGACGTTAAATCTTCAAAGTCCACAAGATACGCGATAGCTCTCCAGCCATATAGCTTTTTTTTTTTTTTTTTTTTTTTTTTTTTCGTACGCCCGCTAATACTCGAGGCGAAATCTCAGGTTATTACTAATGTCTAACCTGACATTGATTTTACGTGAGTATCCCTTTTTTCTTGTACAGAGACAGGTGTCCCTCGCCATTCAGGCAAATACTCTCCGATTTCGGAGGTACCCATTACAGCTGGGTCGGCTCAGGAGCCGCCAATCCCTGGTCGACGACACTCCTTCAAATGTCCTCGCCAGGTCTCGAGTTAATCCAGTCCAATTCCCGGTCGACGAAAAATCCTCAAATGCCGTCGCCCGGGTTTGATCCTGAATCACCCGGTCGCCAGAGCGGTGTTGTAACCACTACGCTAGCGCGGCTCCCCCATATAGCTTTGAAATTCGTTCAATTCCTGGAGTGAAAAATGTGTTTGCTGACTGTTTGTCAAGATGCCCAAGTGAACTTGTCGAACCTAAACCACTTCCAGATGTTGAAACGTCCTCACAGATAATCGGTCAGATATAATATGAGGAACTTTGTACGGTATCATTTGTTGAACCTCTATACATACTTTGTATGGAACTGAATTATTCGTACCAGCATAAGTTCCAGGATATACTTAATTTTTTGGATTATAACAACTTCTTGTGTAGTAACATTTTATTAGTATGGAAACATTGTTAATAGTGATAAATAGATAGTCAATATTCTTATGGAACATATTATACTACATATTGTGTTAGAGAATATCTTTTCATCGTGAATGGAACAGTAAGAACATATTCTCGTCGATTATTAACTAGTCTTGGTGGAACAGTAACACTGAGTAAAATTGCTATTACTTAAATAAATTAGTGATTTATTTGTAATTAAGAACTATATTAATTAGAAGGATTCAATTTAAGCTACTCAAGTAATTGTAGAGTGCACATTAACTAACTTTAATAGTTGTAAGTGTCTCTTTGTACTTATATTTACTTCTCATGGTACATGATCTTTCAACTTTTAGATAACTTGTCCACCTTACTAATGTTAGAAACATTAAGGGTGTTGCTTTCTTGGCGTGTTTAATTATGCTTTGTTTCACTTTGCATGTTTTATTTTCATTTTTCTGTTTTTTTTATTCCCTTGTCATTGATTACCATCATCGTTGTTATTCATTTTCATTGGAAATCATATGTTTCTGGTTTTTTGAAAATTGAGTTGAATGTTTTTATCATCCTTTTGGTTCTCTTTTCCAACTTTCTTTTACTTTGAATTTCACCACATCGTTCCAAAGTAGGTCGATTGTGGATGTGTGCTTTAATGCATACTTTCATTTAGTTATATTGATTTCCATTTAATATTCTTTTTCTTAATATTGTATAACATTATGACTTTGATTTATGTTCATAGATGTCGATGTAGTTTTGGGTACTTAGTTAAAAAAAAAAAAAAATTAATAGAATTAATTTTTTTTAAGGGCCGGTGATAAGGAAGCTGTTGCGGGCTTTTTACATAGTGGGCAGTCTCTGGTCCTGCCAGTGTTCAAAGTCTACGCACCATTCTTGATATAGTTATATTATTTGTGCGTTCGATTTATTCACGCACGGGCGTGCACAATGCAGAGTGTGAGTTGCTCTTGGCGCACGGGTTACCTAGTTTAGAGGGATATGACGTCAGGATCTTGAAAGGGCAAGTCGGACTTACTGTCCATGTGTTGATATTTTATTCTTTACAATTCTGTGGAAGAATTGTTAATGGAGGATGGTTGGTCTTCAGGTAGAAGCCAACATCCATTTCGATACGTAAGTTTTTGAGCCCTCGTTTTATTAATATGTTAATGGTTAAGTGAAGTGGCTACTCATCGCTGGAGTCTAGCGGGAATCCATATTTGCTGGGTTTCTAGAATGGAACAGCGGAGTTCTTAGCCTCACTTAGATCTAGCGTAGTGGAAATTCCTACGAGCGAAGAATGTATTTGATCGTATTTTGAATATTATATTCCGTAATGCCAACGTCAAGGTCTTGGCATATTGCAGAGAGGTTAGCCAAAGGCAGTCTATAACCTATTTGTATTTTAATGTATAACTGCATGGATCTTATCAACTGTGTAAAGTATTGTAATGAGGAAGTCTTGGATTAAGACAAGTTTTGAATGGAAACGTCATTCATCAGTATGAAGTTATTCACTATGTCAGATGTCCTTGAAGAAGGTCAACGGACATGGCCTTAACGTCCCACAGACAGTAACATTTAGGGAACTCAAATCACTTGGGTAGAAAAGGACTTTGTTTGTAATGGATCTGCAGGGATATATAAATATTACCAGAAATGTACATTGTATCAGAATATCACCACCATGCATAATTGTTGATCGTCCACATCAAAACGATGTATCGTCTTGTTGAACGTCTTCTGTACCACGTAAATAAATTGTATGAACTTTTTTACCAACGAGTTGAGTACAGTCCAGTATTGGCCAATTTGCCTACCACTCGTTGGAGTTTTGTTGACCAGCTCTTTTGTCATTTTTCATTGAACATTCGCGTCACGATGCTAGTACCCTGGTACACCTACCACTAGCTAACCAGTAACCTGAAAAGAGCTCAACAGTTTTTGGCGGCTGCGTGTGGTTTGAAATCACTTTGTTTCAAGGAAGAGACCGTTCCCAACGTTGTTTCAAGATAATCGATTGTACGGAGAACACCATATTCTTCAACACGACCATGAAATCAAATAACGGTTACCAGAATGTCAAGGTCATCAGTGAAGCTGAGGATCAAGTTTTCAACAGTGAATGACTACATTGTTGGACCTCTAGTAGTACAACAAGGCTCAAATGTAAAAGCTCAAACGTACATCACTTGTATGCGGGGAAATTTTTTTTACGGAACAAAAATCAGATAAGTGATAAGATACTGATGTTTTGTACTTTCCACCGTTTTACGTTGAGCTGTTCTTTCACTCAGATATATGTCCACTAATATGTTATTTATGTTTCATGTTCTATGTTTATTGCGGAAGGTTGGGAAAGGCGACTTACTTTGGTAACATACCAGTTTCACCACAGGTCCGTTGTAAGTGTTCTTTAGGTTTATACTTGCAGACTTCCCATAGTGGAATGTTCCTACACCTGTGTGTAGAAGGATTTTAAGTCCACTGTGTCTGGTTGTCTGTGACAACTGACTGTTTAGCTGTTCCGTCAAGTTTTTAATTGTTGTTTTCGTATTCAGTTTTTTATCCGTACCTGATTTTTATAATGTATATTGTTTGTAACCTACGTCCTTCTCAATCTTACTATCGTTTAGTTTTTTTTACACCCTTATGTTTATACACTGTCTTGTCAATTGTCTTGTCACTTTACCATTCGCAGATGTCATCGTAATTCTTTACGACATCCTATTTTAGTTTCACATTTTTATTTTATTTGATTTCTGCAATTGTTTTCACTTGTCCTTGATTATTTTGTCTTGTCGGTATTGTTTCTATTGTCTATCACGTTGTTGCTTTCATAACATTTCATTAAATAAATTACTTTATTGATTATTAATATATTTGACAATTATATGAGAATAATTAACCGTTCTAGGACAGGAACGAAGGCCACTTAGTATAGTAACAAGGATAATTAATCTACATTAATTAATTATCACTTAAGAAAGTAAGAGTATGGTGACTACTTATAAAGCATAATGTATTCACTAGATTATTTCATTAAACAAGCGAAAGCCCTTCAGATGGCTCCTGATGAGGCAAAAGCATTCGCACTTTGATCCTTAGCCACCGACCGTCAAAGCAGTCAGTGGCCATCACGCCCAGTGGCGTCTTGTAGGGCAACAACAAATTGATTCCAATTAACGAACCCGTTAAGACATAATTAAGATTTTACTACAGGATTTTATTTCTAACCAGTTCCTCACGTACACAAAGAAAAATATAAAAATATTATCCTAATGAGATGGTTGTTAGTTTGATTCTAAATGTTATAATTTTAGCCAGTGAGAAGGCAGTTGTGATAACTTTTCTGGGAGGAACCTTGCAGCTCCCCTGGGGAGTTGCACCCCACAGGTTAAGAGCCCCCGCCATAATAGATTAGGCCACCACCTGGTCTGTAAACCAGGTTACATGACCAGTCTGTTTTGACCTGATATGCAGGTATAGAAGAATCTAATCTAATAAACTACTGCATTGTTGTATTAGCTGCAATTCTGCAGACACCAAATATACAGAATGTACTATGATGTCTAATGAAGGATATAATAGAAAAGCCAGCATGTCTGTGAACATCCTACATCATCATCATTTCTTTTTGTGTTCCTTACAGAGCCTGGACCCCCCTGTAGCTGGTCCCCTTACAGGAAGCCTGCACCGAATATTTGCATGCTCTTACAGCAGTGATTTTCTGTGGCAATTAGTTTTATACGATGAAATTGTCAGCCTTATGCACAACCTTATATTAGTCATCTTGTACATCAAACACAGTAAAAAGGCTAAAAAAGAATGCTGTGGTTGGACTTGACTCTATTTCTCACACTCAGTATCTCAGTCTCTCTTTTTTCCCCACACACACACACACACTGTCTCAACCATCCACTATAGGCAGCTGTTTTTTTTTTCCAGATTCCTGGCTAAAATCACAGGCGGAAAGAAAAAGAGAATTCAACAAAAAGGTAGGTATATATAAAATTTTAAGTATTCCTCACTTTTCATTCATTCAGTCATCAATTGTAATTATATCTCACATTTCGTTCATTCATTTATTAATTTTAGTATTCCTCACATTTTGTTAATTCAGTCATCAATTGTATGTATTCTTCACATTCCATTCATTCATTCAATTGTAAGTATTCCTCACATTATGTTCATTCATTCATTCAAGCAGTGGCGTACTAAGGGGGGTGCGAGGGGGGGGGGGGCGGTCCGCCCCAGGCGAAAGCCATCAATGGGGTGCCATCTGACACTATTATGCTAGTACTTACTGTTATAAATGTACTTGCAAGTGTGTTCTTTTATGGGGAAGGGGGTGCCAAAGGTATGATCCGCCCCGGGTGCCAAATACTTGAGGGACTCCTCTGCATTCAAGTGTAAGTATTCTCACATTCCATTCATTCATTCAATTGTAAGTATTCCCCACATTACATTCATTCATTCATCAAATTGTAAATATTCCTCACATTACATTGATTCATTCATCAAATTGTAAGTTATTCATCACAGTTCGTTCATTCAGTCATCAGTCGTAAGTTATTCCTCACATTTCAATCATTCATTCATTACTCTTCAGCTCCCTAAGGGGCACAGGTCTTCCTGTCCTGTGCCATCCATTCAAAGTCTTTCCATGTCTTCTTTATCTTCCTTAAATGACTGTATTGAATTATTGACTCTGGTTGACTTATCAATGTTTTATTGACTCTGGTTGACTTATCAATGTTTTATTGACTCTGGTTGACTTATCAATGTTTTATTGACTCTGGTTGACTTATCAATGTTTTATTGACTCTGGTTGACTTATCAATGTTTTATTGACTCTGGTTGACTTATCAATGTTTTATTGACTCTTGTTGACTTATTAATGTTTTATTGACTCTGGTTGACTTATCAATGTTTTATTGACTCTGGTTGACTTATTAATGTTTTATTGACTCTGGTTGACTTATCAATGTTTTATTGACTGGTTGACTTATCAATGTTTTATTGACTGGTTGACTTATCAATGTTTTATTGACTGGTTGACTTATCAATGTTTTATTGACTCTGGTTGACTTATCAATGTTTTATTGACTCTGGTTGACTTATCAATGTTTTATTGAAGTCTTTTTGTCTTGTCGTTTCTACTGGATGGGGTAGCCAGCTCCATGCCCATCCATCCTTAGTTGCCTACTATGACATGCTTAGGTAGGGTGCAGTGTCACTATTCTTTGCTCCTTTTCCAGGCCCCAGTAAAATACTGGTGTATTCCTCACATGGAAAAGTTAGGAATGTTGAGTTAGAATTAGAATGAGTATCCCATTTAGTAATTCATCACCCTTTAGCTCCCCAAGGAGCATAGGCCTTCAACAAACACATGCCAATTCCTCCTGCGGTGTGCTATCAGCTCAAGGTCTTTCCATGTCTTTCTCATCATTTTCATTTCTGTCTCGTTGTCTTCTCCATGTGTTGTTTGGTCTACTTCTGTCTCGTTGTCTTCTCCATGTGTTGTTTGGTCTACTTCTGTCTCGTTGTCTTCTCCATGTGTTGTTTGGTCTACTTCTGTCTTGTTGTCTTCTCCATGTGTTGTTTGGTCTACTTCTGTCTCGTTGTCTTCTCCATGTGTTGTTTGGTCTACTTCTGTCTCGTTGTCTTCTCCATGTGTTGTTTGGTCTACTTCCGTCTCGTTTTCTTCTCCATGTGTCATTTGGTCTACTTCTGTCTCGTTGTCTTCTCCATGTATTGTTTGGTCTACTTCTGTCTCATTGTCTTCTCCATGTGTTGTTTCGGTCTACTTCTGTCTCGTTGTCTTCTCCATGTGTTGTTTGGTCTACTTCTGTCTCGTTTCTTCTCCATGTGTTGTTCGGTCTACTTCTGTCTCATTCTCTTCTCCATGTGTTGTTCAGTCTACTTCTGTTTCTCTTACATTGGTGACTCCAGAGCATGAACTGCCTGGTAATACAATCAAGAGGTTTCTTCAGTATGTGTCCCATATTCAGATATCATTAACAAGTGTGTGTTTATCATCATGACAAAGCTTTTCTTTATCATCATCATTTTTCTTTTTTTTTAAGTTTCTTAAAGAAACATGGGACCCTCCCCTTTTGAGCAAGCCAGCATCAAAGCACTTATTTCCCCCCCCCCCCCCCTTTTTGCTGTGGTGGTTACTGTAACAATTTGTTTAGTATGATGAGGCAGTCTGCCATCATGTAACAAACAATTATACAGTAATAACCATGATAAGAATATTTGAAATATTTGGTGTAAGCTTCCTTTGAAAGGCCATTGCAGTGTGTTGGCCATCTTGCTCCATAAGGATCAAAAAAACGGAGAAGGGAAAAAGTATTTATATATATATATTGCGTCCTGTGGAATTCAAAAAAGAAATTAAGAGGAAGCAGCGAAAAGGAAATGTCAGGCAGTTTACTAGTGGTGATCTTTACTGTGCCAGACTTTTCAGCATTGAAAATAAAGAACAATATTTTTTCTCTCTTCTTTACATATCATTTAAAACTGTTTTACAGTGACTGATAGCGGGGCTGAGGTCAACAAGGATTACTCTAAAGCAGTTGAAGAGATGATGAAGAGAATTAAACAGGGAAATATTGGTTTGAGGCCTGTGCGCAATAAAAACATGGTATTTATTTATTGTTATGACTTTTTATATCTGTCTATGTTAGTTTTATGCACCAACCTGTTATGATTTATCAAGTCTGTTATAATCTCTTGTTCATCTTGTAACTTTTCACTCCTTATGCAGCTGATCCCATTGCAGGAAACCTGCATAAACAACCAGTGCTCTTGCAATGGTGGTTATTGTAAGTTTCTTTCACATGATGAGGTTGCCAGCCTGGTACATAACCTCTTATTAATTGTCTCATACAACTAACATGCTTGAGGAAGCTATAGAACTCTTCTTTTTTTGTTGTCTATCAGAGACCAGTGAACCACATGGGCCTAACATCTTCTAAAGCGCATCTATAATATTGACATTTTGCCTCATTTACTGTTATCTGGGCTAGAATTATGTCAGCTCTTTGTAGCTTGTCATATTTTGGATCCTCCATCACTGAGCTCTTGATTTTGATTCCATAATGTGAAACTGTGCGAATCTGATTTGTTTTTAAGGTCTGCTGTATGTAGTGTTTTTAATGGCTGGGTTTTTTTTTGGTAAGAGGAGTTGTTTTATCTCTTGCAGTGCTAGGCAAAGCAACAGGGGATGTTTCATTGTTTCATATGGATGCTGGCAGCAAATCTTTGTGAATCCACACTGTATTTGCTGGTTAAAGGGATTTTTTTAAAATCTTTTATGAAGCAGATTTTATATTTAGATATTTTCAGTTCAACATCATTGGAATAAGTAGGTTACCGCAGAAACAGTTTTTTAATGTATCTTTTAAATTACAAGTGATGCAACATCACAAAATCAGACTTTTAGTAGGATTTTTTTAGTTATTGAAATATTGGTCATTTAAAAGATCCAGTCAAGTACCTTTGACATGAGAGATGCGGAAACAGTGTTGGCAGTGTATAACGACACTTTGAGGTAACCACCTAATAGCTTCACAAGGCAGTCATACATTCTGGAAAGCCAAGGTAAAAGAAATAGAGCGAGACTAAAAAAACATGAAGAGAACATGGGATGGATTTACAAAGGATAAAGAAGACATAGAAAGAACTTGATTAAGATTGTGCCTGTCTGTAGAGCTTGATGTGAACAAACGGAAGGTCTACACTGTACAGAGAAGGAGAAAGAAAGAAGACAGAACACTATTTTAACACCTTTGCACTTACTTATTTAGTCGTTCCTCTTCTACCCTGGGGTGTAGAGGTTTGCTAGAGAGAATGCCATACTGTCCTATTGGCTGTCTTCCTCCTGGCCTGGCTCCATTCTAGTCCTCGGTCCTTCAGAGATTGTCTAATGTTGTTCTCCCATTCTGCAGACATAGTCAAACCATCATAGTTGGAACTCTTCTGCTTGGGTCTGCAGTGGCTGGGTTTTGAGGCCTTGTTGTATCGTATGGTTGCGGACCATGCCTTTTCTTGTTACTTCAACCACCTTCCTCAGATACCTCATTTCTGAGGTTTGAAGCTGGCTTTTGTGGGTTGTTAATACCTTTGCATTTGTGAAAAATATATTAAAATCTGGTAAATGTGTTGAAACTTATTCGTGTTTAATATTTAAAGTTTAGTTCTGCGTTTACTCGAATACCACACATCATCATGTAAGTTGCATTACCCAGTTTCAGAAGAGGCACAGTTTTTTTTTTTTTTTAAATTTAGTCCTTTTATTTTCACAAAGTTTTCCTTTTATTCAGCTGAAATTACATTATTTACAATTTATATTCATGTTTTTGATTCAAGATAAGGTCTCATTTATACATTTATAAACTATACCATTACGAGATTTCTTATTACTTTCAGTTGTGGCAAAATACACTTTGATACCATCATGCTTCCTACAAACAGAAGAAATTCTGTTTCTTATCTCATTTATTTGCTTGTACACAGATTTTATGTCTCTTCTGTGCTGCACTTGAGCTCTCTGCACCTCTGGTTTATTCAGGCTTCTTTTGCTGCCTTACATTTATTTATTACCTCCTTTATTCAGTCTTTTGTACTCATTTTTTTTTGTCTTGCTTCTTCTTCTTTTTTAATGCATCCATCAGTTGTAAAATTTCATCTGTCATCCATTCTTACTTTGCAGTCCTCCTTGTTGCTGGTAAGATTGCTTTTGATGTTTAATATTTGACTCATTGAGCACTTCCCATAGTTCATATGTACTTTTTGTCGCATTCTATATTGTAATTCTATATCTCTCACATATTTCCTCATCTAATTTAAGTAAGGCTAAATCTAGCATTTTGATGGGGCTGGCAACCTCCCCATGTCAAACTAATTGCCTTAGAAACCACCACTGAAAGTGCCATGCTTGGTGAAAGCTTCCTGGAGACATGCTGCAGTGCAGGCTCCACGCTATATAAGGAGCACAAAAGAGCTGGTGCAGGCTTCCTAGTAACAAACACAGTGCAGGCTTCCTAGTAACAAACACAGTGCAGGCTTCCTAGTAACAAACACAGTGCAGGCTTCCTAGTAACAAACACAGTGCAGGCTTCCTAGTAACAAACACAGTGCAGGCTTCCTAGTAACAAACACAGTGCAGGCTTCCTAGTAACAAACACAGTGCAGGCTTCCTAGTAACAAACACAGTGCTGGCTTCCTAGTAACAAACACAGTGCAGGCTTCCTAGTAACAAACACAGTGCTGGCTTCCTAGTGTGATAAAATTAACCGTGATACAACGTTAAAATATCTCCAAAGATAAAATGTAGGGATAAAAATAATGTGTAAGCTACTAGACGACATGATCGCCCACGCCGCGGGTCACCACCCGCCATGGAAACTAACTTGTTAGACGTGAAGGCAAAACGTTTACCCTTGGAACGGGATGAGAACGGAGATCAAAAGGAAAAAATATGACTGAACACGTGCTTGAAACTAGCAAGGCTAAAAAGACGCAATTGGTGGGGAAAGGAAAAAAATTCACGTCCCCAAGTTGACACAAGGTAAAGAAATCGACAAAAGGGACCTTAGCTATTATACGCAACAGTCATTTCTTGGACGCTTTTGCGATAACTTAGTCCGTTTATTTGAATTCAGCGGCAAACGCATTACAGAAGATGCTCAAAAATATTTCAAAAAACCAACTAACCTTGAAAAGTAACTTTTTCTTAATAATAATGTTAGGAATATAAAACCTAGCTGGCCTGATGGCCCATCTTGAGCAGTGAAATAATATGCTTTCATTTATACAGATGGATAGATAATAAGAAAGATATTGACAAAAGACTGTGTTGTTCATATCAGCGAGCGACTGCATTGAAACAAAAAATGTCACTAATTTTCAAAAATTGCGGCCTTGAGACTCAAGTGCTAAAATCCAGTTAGAATGAAAGAGAGGGAATGTGGTGGAGAATTGTGGCTAAAAATAACTTTAAAGGCAAAATTGTGTAGGGGACGGCAGAGTTGGTTCAAAAAACAAGTGTGTTTTTTTGTGAAACGCAAGTAGAGACAGACGGACCAACAGACAATGCTACATACTTGACTGAGGTATGACTGAATTGACTTTTGGTAGGAGGTTTGAATTTGAAAAGGAAAAAAGGCGGTGATTGGCCACAGATAAACATATTATCGGCGCTCAGACGCGCATTTTTGCCATTCATCATAAGTTGTCCAGTAGTAGACACAGTAAATAATTCAGTGGTGTATTTCCCAGAAGCTAATTGAAATATTTAGAGGGACGCCATACTAGAGCCAGCAGCTTAGCTGAGTTTTGCTAGCATATAACTGTGTTCTCTATTCATAATTCTGGTAAGACTGAAAGTATTTCTTTGTACATTTTAATATTGTTTAATGTTTCGAGTGATTTGATACTGCCATATTAAAATCTATCCCTTACAACAAGTAAGGATTCGCTCTAGACCCCCCGCCCCAGTTCAGGGTCTAGAGACAAACAAAATACATAAACTCCAGCAAGGATTATGAAGGGCGGATCAAGTGTTGAGATCAGTGGAACATATCACCTATCCTATTCAATGGCAGGAAGCTAATGAACATATTTCAGAATATGTAGTCTGGGGGAACTTATCCTATGTGAAACCAACTTGGTAAGATGTGCTGTATGGTCAGAGAGATCTGACCCCGTCTATGTGGTGTTGTTGTGTAGTGTTGAGTGTAGAAGTGGCTCAGGAGGTAGAGTTCTGACACATGACCAAATACTTTTATTTCAGAACTGTGAGTTTTTTTATTTGGCACCAATGTGGTGTCAAATGATGTGTTGAATAATACAAGAGTGGGACCGTGCAGTCTAATATTTTGGCAGAGCAGCCTTATATTGCCCCCAAGCACGGAGAGGTGGGGCCACCAGATTCCAGCACCAGAACTACTCATTCAAGATACTTGAGCGTCTGGCCTGCTGGACATTCACCAACTCAACTTATTTTCTAACACACCAACTATATTCCCATCAATAAATGGACAATGTTAGTAGCCATAGACAGGGAGTGATGAGGCCACCCCAACAGCACATCCATTAATCGTTCTCCCAGATAAATTACAACTATAAACAGTAGTAATATTAACTAGTCTTGTAAAATACATATGTACACACCTTTCATTTATTATACCATATATTCATGCATTTCATTCCTAATTTCAAAACCTTTCATATGTTCTGACCAAAATAAAACCTTGGTTCAGAACAAATAAACTTAAAGAAAATTTACTATCAAAATTTTACACAGCTTGAGTTAGTTCAGTGTGTTATAAAATTTTATTAATATTATTAGACTTATTAAATATCTGTGTGTGTGTATGTAAACTACCACAACACATTACATATCAGTACCCTAGAATTTTAACGTAGCCACATTCATTAGTAAAAAAAGATAGGTGTGAGGTCATAGTGGTAGCAAGAAGGGCCTTCTGTAAATTCACAGCTACATTTATCTCAGGAGCCTTCACAGCTGACCTCATGCATCACACTAGGTAATATCACGGTTCTTGTGTGATTATTCACCGCTTAAATCAAATTGTGGAAATTTATTACCTAAACCGAGAACCGTACTTTTTCTTGACTGAAAAAGTGTCATGTTTCTCCCCTTTCCCCCGTTGTTTATAATTTTTTTTTAAAACACGCCTGCCGTTCGTAAGGTTAATTTAAACCGTCTGCCGTAGGGGAGTGAAGTGTCATAGACTTCGATGTACTGGGTCCCAGCTTTATGAGGTGGGGTGGCCTGTTCCCTTCCTCGCTGCCGTTGCCTTCTCTAACTCAGGATCAGAGTCAGGTACCCTTTTACAGCTGGTTAGACTGATGCGTGACATTACCTAGCTTTGAACATGAAACCCGGTAACTTATTGCGGTAGTAGAGTGTTAAAGACTTCACCATACTAGGTCCAGCATCAAGAGGTGGGGCCTACCTAGCTATAAATGGGTACTTAACTTTGAGTTAGGGAAGGAAAAGACAGCGAGGAAGGAAACTGGTCTCCCCACCTCTCGATGCTTGATCTAGTATGGTGAAGTCTCTAACCCTCCATAACCAGCTGTAAATGGGTACCTGACTCTGATCTTGAGTTAGAGAAGGCAACAGCAACGAGGACGGGAACAGGTGTCACGCATCAGTATAACCAGCTGTAAATGGGTACCTGACTCTGATCTTGAGTTAGAGAAGGCAACGGCAGCGACTTCCCTTGTTTCCTGTGTACCGTTAACTTGTAAACTGATTCTTCTTCTTCTTTCTTCCTCGTTCGTCCTGAAAAGGACGTTGGTTGCGTTGTGTCCGTTTACAGCGAAGCTGCAGTATTTGCGCCTTTCGGCCGACACATCCGACTTCCGCACAGCATTTTTTTGGACCGGGTTTGCCTTCCCTCTTCGATCCCTACTCCTCAGCCAGACTGCAGTAATACAGCCTGTTTCCAGGACCACCACGTGGAGGTGGAGTAGGGTCTTGGTCAGCTCTGGTTCGCTGACCCTGACGCAGGCAGTCAAGCTATGGGGTCGCTTACTGCATTCCTCACTTTTGATGCATCTTGGGTCCCGAACTGATTCAATACCGTTTTATTGGTTTATAAACTTAAATAAAAATACGGGGGGGTGGGGGGCGGGTCTGTCGTAAGCGTGTCATCTAAGAATGCACAAGGAACGCATTTTTTTTTTTTAACTTGCCCTCCCAAATCACAATGTGAAATGAAAAGAAAAAAAAAACATTTATTGACAATCATCTTAACAAGACAATTTCGAGAACTACACGTTAAATCGTTGAAAGTATTCAAAAAGAGACATGAAAATAGGTCGTATATCTTTATCATCACTGCCCTACAGATCGCAAAGGAGCATGATGATGATGAAAAAACGGTAAAGGTAGTCGCATAGCAGATACTGCCGTAAGGGAGTGAAGTGTTAGAGACTTCACTATACTAGGTCCAGCATCGAGAGGTGGGGGTGACTAGTTCCTTTCATCGCTGCCTTTTCCTTCCCTAACTGAAGGACAAAGTCAGGTACCCATTCACAGCTGGGACGACTGGAGCACGATGATACCATGAATCGAACCCGGCACCTTAGTCGCAAGAGACCAGCGCTCTAACCACTCTGTCAATCGGACACTCATTAAAAAAAAAACATGATAACGGATACAAACAGAATGTTAAAAACATGAAGGGGAAAGGGGGAGGGGGAGGGGGGGAGGAAGAGATTTGTGACGTCGCGTAAGGTTGCGTGTAAAATGTGACAACTCCATGGCCTTGATACTACGATTGGATTTGCCGAACTGAAGAAAAAGTACGATGCTCCATTTACCCTAAACATTTCAAAAATTTTCATCGATGGTGAATTATCACACAAGTATCAATATCACAACCATACAGTACCATCAAATCCACTACACCTAGTAACAAACACAGTGCAGGCTTCCTAGTAACAAACACAGTGCAGTCTTCCTAGTAACAAACGCAGTGCTGGTTTCCTAGTAACAAACACAGTGCTGGCTTCCTAGTAACAAACACAGTGCTGGCTTCCTAGTAACAAACACAGTGCTGGCTTCCTAGTAACAAACACAGTGCAGGTTCCACGCTATATAAGGAGCACAAAAGAGCTGGTGCAGGCTTCCTAGTAACAAACACTGTGCTGGCTCCAAACACCACAAGAAGCAGCAAGGAGAAAAGAAGAAGTCTAGCATGATATTTTTTAAGCACCTTTACTTTCTTCCATTTTATTCTTAGTTTTTCTTTTAATAATACATAGTCACTGCTGCATTCTGCCTCTGGCGTTATATTCACAGGTATCAAACTACTTTTTAATCTCCTTTATATGTAGTCAGCTTGATCATGAACATTGTTTCAGGGCTTTTCCACATCCAAAAGCAACTAGGATGTTGTTCAGATGTTCAAATCAGGTGTATGCTATTATCATGTCATGTGTTCTTGCCCACACTTGTTGTCCTACCTGGCACGTCAAACAGGTTAGAGGTTAGTTGTGAATACTGAAAAACATCCATGGACCGAAACACGCAGTTGTCACTGAGACTGAGAGGGTGAGGTGGGATAGCTGTGGGAGGTAGCTACCTGTACAAAACATCTGAAGTGTTGTGGCGTGAAGACCAGCAAGATTAACGCACCTTATAATCTCTCACTGCCTTGTGGGTTAGACTTTTTATTCAGAGACTACAGTACACAAATCAACAGAAGGCCAGGGGAAACCACTGTTATATTGCCCCTTGTACAGTCATAAATGAACACAACGTCCATAGAAAAGAGAAAATAGGAACTCTGAACTTTGATATTTGGCATCTAAGCTCATCCATTAGGGTAATATGGAATATAAGCGGTCTGTTAACTTCAGTTTCTATAGTATTTTGCACACAGAGGTTCTTTTTTCTCTGTAAAATCTGTTAAATTTTCAGAACGTATTTTTCATTGATATGCTGTAGTAAGTTTTGTGAATAATTTTAGCTACTGGTTTTTTATTCTTGATTTACTTTTCCTAAAGGCAGGAGATGAAACTGAAAGTGGTGAAGGAGATGGTTTACGGAAGATGTCTTTGGTAAGGTTTTGTTAATTTCTATAAAGTTTTTTAAAGCTTGATTCCTTATCAAGCAATCATTTGAGCTTAAAAATTGATATTTTACCATTGATGCTGGCATCTGCTATCTGCAAGCTAAAAAAACAGTTGTTCTCTGGTTTAATGGCTTTAATATAATTTTTGTGCAATTTTGTGAGAAAACTTTGATCCAAGTGTTAACGTTTTTAGTCAAATATTGTAGAAAATCTGAGTCAGTTATCTGAATTCCAGTTATTTGAATTGCCTGTTAACCGAATCACTGCAACCAAGGAATGCAGGCATGGTCTTAACTTGTCCTTAATTATCTATTACTTCAGCTGGTGATGATATCAGATATGTAAACAGAGTAACAAATAAATAAGTGAATATTCTATTAAATAACCTTGTTTGACTGTTCTTTAGATGTCTAGGACATTTCCAGAAAACTATTAGTAACACTATACATTAGTGACATTGGTTGTAACCTGTTAGCATTGCTTTATATTACCATTTAGTTAATACATTATCAACACGGCAATTCATTAATAGTTAATAAACATAGTGATCTTGTTACTGCCATACTGGCGCTTTCATATTACTTTATCAATTGTTGTCCAGTTAATTGCATTTTGTTGAAGTGTCGGCTAATGCACTTCATCTACTGCTTCTGCTTTTAAGGTTTCTATTTTCTGTGCTGCTGCACATGCTTAACATACACAGTGAGGAAACCTGATGATAGCATTACAAGAGAGACTGAAAAGCAAATGAAGAAGAGAACAGGAGATAGAAATGAAAGACTTGGAAAACTTTGAGCCGAAGGCACAGGACAGGAAGATGGCATAACTTTGTTGAAGGCCTATGCTCCTTGAGTAGCTAAAGAGTAATGAATGAATAAAACAGCTTAGCATACGACTTAGCATATGATTTTGTTCAATAGTATTATTTATATGACATTTTGAATACTTTGTTCTTGATCATCATTGCACTCTGAGTAAACCCATAGATGCTCAGTCTCCCTCAGCAAATGTCTAAGGGTATGAATGTTAATTGTTCCTCTAGTGCTCTGGTTGTATACACCAGTGTTTCCTAAACTTTTTCAGGTCACCGCCCCCCTTGGCTCCCAGAACCCATTCTCAGTGCCCTCTCCATTTCCCTGCATTACATAAAGAACTATAAAAAGTGCAAGATAAGAGCAACTGCTAATTCAAAACAGTCATAACTAATTGCTCTATTCTTTAAAACAAAAATTAAAATATGAAACTACAGATATGCTTACTTATTAATTCATTTAAAAAAAAATAATAAAACAATTACGCAACCCAGCATAACCAACTTTCACCAACAGTTTAAGAGAGTACATTAGTAACCCATTCACAACTTTTTTTTTCCCACTAACTCTGCTACGCAATGTTTGAAAAGGATAATGCAGTTAATTACCAAATATTCCCAGTAACCCTTAGAAAGTTTCTCCTACTGCCTAGTAATCGAACTCATGTTGGAAACCTCTGCAATAGGGTATATGAGAAACTGGGACTAGCAACGTTAGGGAGGCACGGTGGGTTAGAGTTTAATCAGACTATGTTCTCCATTTAAGCTTTCACATCAGGGCTCTGAATAATCAAACCACTGTTACATGTAAGCATTATATTAAGTAATATTGTTCAATTTAGCGTGACAAATCCACAACCACCCTCCTTAATACTGAACCATCCTGCCCCCTTTTCCCTTATCACCTCCTTGGATCCTCCCAACGGCGCAGTACGGCCCACTGTGGGAACCACTGGTATACACGATGGATGCATTCTCTCATACGTCCATCCCTGCTAACCTTTGTTTGATGACAAATTCCAGCAGTCTTAGCCTTGTTGGTTCATCTATTGCAGGGTCGTTCTCTAACAGGCGATCATTAATTGTCCTTAGTATCTCTCCCTTATCCATGTCCATTGTCCCCACTATGTGTGCTCTAGAAGCTAGTCTGTCAGCTATCTCATTGCCATGTATCATAGCATGATTAGGGCAGTAGATCCCCAATAGTTCCTGAAGATTTGAGGCTTCCATGAATGTTTTCAATTCATGCCGTAGCTATCCATTTTGGACTTCTGAAGCATGGACTGAGAGTCTGACAATAAATGCCTTGGTTGATGGAGTTTCAGACAGCCACGTCAGGGCTGCAGTAGCTACCTCCATTCTAATGATGGAGGTTGTTGTCATGTAAGCTCCGCTCAGTTCAGCGACGACCGTGCCTTTTACTCTTGCCGAGAAGGCCTGCCAAAGCTAGTGATGACTTGCTGGTAGTTTGTCCAGTTCTCACAAAACTTACTCTACCGTGCTCTGTTTGTGTTTAATTGTTTTATTGGTATGTATTCCCTTTTTAACTTTTATCTATATTATATTCTAGAAATCAAATGAAGAAGATGGCAAAGCAATAAAGGAGCTACAGAACATTCTGGTAAGACCATTTTTGACCTAACTGTAAAAATGTTGCTAATATACTGGTGATAATTTATGTTTTATGTCAATTATATTTTTTTCAACATTCGTGAGGCTTTTTTAAGGTAAGCAATTGATCTGAATTTTGCAGATGACTTGGCTCTTCTGTCCCATAACTATAATCAGATGCAAGAGAAAATGAAAATTCTCGATAAGAGGTCACAACAAGTGGACCTGAAAATACACAGGGAAAAGAGAAAGATTATGGGAATAAATGCAAGAAATGATAACAAGGTTGAAGAAACACCACTAAAGGATGTAGAATTGTACACATAACTTGGCAGTAATATAGACAGTGGAGGACCCTGTCTGCTGATGCTTCCACCATGGCACCCCTACGACCCATGACGGGTTATGGGTTGAGATGAGATGATGAATATAGACAGAGTTGGAGGGACAGATAATGATATCAAAATAAGAATACAAAAAGCAAGGGGAGCTTTCATTGCATTGGGAAACATGGAGATCAAGAGAAAGCAAGTCCAACACGAAAATAAGAATCTTCAACTCAAATGTGAAGTCAGTCCTATTGTATGGCTCTGAGACACGAAGAGCAACAAAAACAACAACAAAAAAGCTACAGACTTTTATAAACGGGTGCTTGCATAGAATAGAAGGACTGAAATGGTATGACAAAGTCACAGATGTGGAATTAATGACAAGAACCAGACAAGTGCCAGTGGAACAAGAGTTGAGAAGAAGACGCTGACGATGGATAGGACACACATTGAGGAGACCTGTTGATAGTATTACAAGGCAGTCCTTGTTCTGAAATCCACAGGTAAAGAGAGGCAGAGGTAGACCAAAAAACACACGAAGAAGAGAACTGGATACAGGGGTGAAAATGATGAGGAAAACATAGAAAGAACTTGAGCGGATGGCACAGGACAGGAAGACTTGGCATGTGTTTGTTGAAGGCCTATGCTCCTCAGGGAGCTAAAGGGTATTGATTGATTGCATTGAATTGGTCTATATTGTAAATGCCTGTCACTGACAGTAATTTAGACTGCACCATGATGTATTTGTGACAGTGTATTTTGTGAGGTTTGTCACAGATAAGTATTTTTGTAATGTATTGGTTTTTTTTTAATCACTGATAAGTACTTTAAATGTGTTGTGTTCGGTTTTCGCAGTTAAGTATTTTTAATTTGTGAAGTTTGTCGCTGATAATTACTATATTTACTTGGTTTTAGTATGACCTAGAACATTACCCTACACCTCCTCATCCCTGAATTTTATACATACCACGTTGGGGGGAAAAAAGAATATTTGCAGTTTAACATCATCAGCTGGCATCTCCACAATAAAGAGCGACTGCAATGGACCTCGAACATCTTCTGTCTCTTGTCTTGATGATACGCTCTGATAGACTCGCCCATCTCTTGATATCTTCCTACTTATAGCATCGTCTTCCTCTTGCACGTTAGCCTTCAACTCTTCCTTCCATTATGGTCTTGAGCAAGGTGTTATGTCTTTTTAAATGGCCAAAATATTTTAGCTAATTTTGATTTCCTTCATTAAGTTGCTTTTTATTCTTAGGTTTTCTAGGTCCTCTTATCTTTTCTTTTTTTCTTTTATTTCCAAGAGATATGCTTCAATTTTTTATTTATTTTATTTTTTTTTTTGGTGGTTAAAGACTTTTATTAACAGTTTCGTAGAACTTTATTAAAAACATAACGTTTTACATTAGCATTAAAGTATTCAAAGATGGTGGAGTAACTGTACTTATCAACATTGTGTGAGCAGTTAAGTATTCAAGGGGACTCAGTTATCCTAGAAAAGTCAACATCATATGAGCAGTGGAAATATCAGCATTGTATGAACACAGATGTGACATGTATTCTTTATGTTATACAGGGTAGAATGCAGCTGCTGCTTATCTGGATATGAATGAGTTGCAAGAACTGTATGTCACTGAGAAATGTGCTGTTGTGATGCAAGCAGTTCACTAGTTTACAAATATTATGTGTTGAAGTTGTTTTTTTATACAGGCTGACCACACTCACAGCTTATCTTGAAAAAAATGGCTAGTTGCCAGGTCTCTGTAATGACAGCCAAACACTATGTGTAAATAATGAGAGTTCAACTGAGTTACATGATGGTGGGATAAATGTTTCACAGAGAGTTAGACAAGACACTAGTATGAGAAAGTCTGAGATGATAGATTTTAGATGAGAATGACAGTGAATGTGGAAAGATGAGACTATTGGCTTCGAGGGTGAGAACCGAAATTGACTCTCCCTCGCCAATCCTGACGTAGTTGAAAGCTATAGACTCACCACCTCTGACTACCATAAAGGAGATAAGGTTTCACAAAAAGTTCACAGACACAACTATACAGACAACGTATACGTACAGTATAGTTATAGAGACTGATCCAGTATACAGTTTAAAGTTTATTTACACAACAAAATCAGATAACACAGAAAAAATAAATAACGTGCGAGGTCGCACAAACCTGAAACAGAACCAAAACAATTAAAATGACATACAAATTGTAAACCCACAATGTCACCCTCCCCTTCAACCTGCAGGGAAGAAAGTTAAGGATTAAACAAATGAATTTACTCGGTGGGGTCTCTAACTTTAGAGCCACCACTCCTAACTATCTTATTATTAATTATTAAACTCTAACACCACTGTCCGACTGCAGATGTATCTACCTACCTACACAAAATCTTAAGGAACTTTCTAAAGTCCTACACAGCAAATCATAACCACTGATCCACTAACGGACTTCTTCAGTGCAACCTCAGAGGCTGTCCTCTGCTCTGACTATCTAACTTCCTAAATTCTGTCTCTCCTCCGTTTCTGTTCTGACTATCTGCCTCTATAACTTCTGTCTCTCCTCTCTAAAGCATTCGGAAGGAATGTTGACCCTATCTCCTCCCACGAATATTGCTGTTTGATGACTTGGGTTTTTAGACTTAGGTACTTGACTCGGAATGTAGCTGCTTCACTGCTGACGAAACTTAATTCACTGCCCTGTTACCCCTCTGAGGGTTTAGGGCCAACGACATTATTATGGTCGTGTTTACACAACAGCACCAGGCAACGCGCCTTTGTTTCGGTGTGTTAATATGAGCTGAGAGCTCAGGATTTTTTTTAAGAAATCCGTTCCTGCTGAAGAAATGTGCTTCACTGCATGAGAACGTCTCTTTCTATCCTTCACCTCTGGCGATGTCTCGAGCACTCGGCTCCTGAGATGACAAAACTTGCCGTTGGTAAAATGTAGGGTAGGTTACCCCCTCCCAATGTGCCGTGAAAATGCCAATTCTCGAATTTCTCACTTAAGAGCAGACGAATATGACTTAGATTCACGGCTGATATTTTCTGGAGACAAAGAGACCCTCTAATGACTAGACGCGGGTATTTATTACAGAAAAAGCTGATGCAAGCCCATGCTATGAGTGAATCATCGCGTGGCTTCATTTTGGGGGCCGCTCTTCTGAACCAATAATCTTGCCGCAAAATCTAAAAATATACCGTGCTCATGCACTATAATTAGTACGTAAGAGTAACCCGCTGACCTATTTGCCAACCGGAGTAATTCCATTTGTTACCGAGCCGAAACCTGGGTCAGGCTTTTCCCCATCCCCCCAATAAACCGGGTAGGTGGTTTTAACGTCAAAAAATTTTTACCCAGCCCAGTTAATACTCGAGCGCCTAATACAATAAAATGACCGCAATTATTTTTACAAAGAAAATAAGACTACGTGAACGCAATTACTTCAGAGAAAAGAAGACTGGTGCAGATATTAAAATTAAACCCTACAGTAATCCCTCATGGAAAACCGTAAATAATACATGGAGAAGAAACATATGGCCTGTGGAAAATAAAATCACCATAACTTTCTCACATAAATAACTCAACAATTTTCGAAGAGAAAAACACTGGGGCGAGTTGAAAATAAAACTACAGTTAAGCATCACAGTTAGACAATAATTGTATTGTTTCCCCTTATATGTACTCTCGCGAAAATAACAAAGTGTGACGGTATGCATTAAATCAACAGACAATCAAGATACTCTTCTGTCCAGTTTCATTCGGGAAACGGATTTAACTCATCATTTTTCTTAAAAATAACCTTAAAATGTAAGTTTCTGATTGTTTCTTACTTACTTAGTCGTTCCCCTTCTACCATGAGGTGTAGAGGTTTGGAAGAGAGAGCTCCAGACTATCCTATCGGCTATCTTCCTCCTGGCCTGGTTCCATTCTAGTCCTCGGTCCTTCAAAGATTGTCTAATGTTGTCCTCCCAGCGGACTCTGGGTCATCCTGGGGGTCTGGATCTCTGGCTCTTTGTTTCCCATGTTTGTCGTGGTAGCCGATCTTATCCCATTCTGCAGACATGGCCAAACATCTTAGTTGGGACTGTTCTACTTGGGTCTGCAGGGGGTGGGATTTTAGGCCTTGACGTATCGTCTGGTTGCGGACCATGTCTCTTCTTATTACTTCAACCACCTTCCTCAGATACCTCATTTCTGAGGTTTGGATCTGGCTTTTGTGGGTTGTAGTCATTGCCCATGACTCGCATCCATATGTCAAGACTGGGACATAGGTGGAGCGGTATACAGCCATCTTCGTTTTCTTATCAACCTCTCTCTTGCTGAGGAATCCTCGATTTATGGCCTGAAAAAGTCTCCCAGCCGCTGCTTTTCGAGTGGCCAACTCTTCTTTGATGTCTCCCTTTCAGTCTATAATATCTCCGAGGTATTTAAAGAGGTCGACCTGCTCCAGGACCTGTTCTCCCAGCTTAATCTGATGTCTTCTTTCTTCTCGTGATATCACCATGGATTTTGTTTTAGAACTGCTTATGACTAATCCTCTCTTCTCCAGCTCTTCCTTCCAGACTTGCAGGTTGGATTGGAGATGTGCCTCTGATTTAGCAATCAGGGCAACATCATCAGCAAATGCCAACTCTGAAATACAGACCTGTCTCATTGTTGCCGTGGTGACTGGTTACGGCATCAAATAAACTATGTCGCCGCTGGGAATGGCTCCAAATAAACTAATGTGACCATTACTGCAATCTATCAAATAGCCTTTATGTGACCGTTAAAACAATCTATCCAGGTGATATGCCAAACCTTCATACCATGCAGACTTTCGTCACAGGTGATACATATTTTCTTCTGAGTTCATTGATATTGAATTTTCTAGTGATCGTAGTGGTTACTGGTTTACTGATATATCTTATGGGTGGTAACTGGCGACTGCCAGAGGTGGGGTTACCCAAATGAATGTTGGTTCAAGACCAGGTCCTTTCTACTCACTCCAGGTTGTCATGTGATCAGTTGTATCCTATTAGGGCTTTCGTACTCAACATACATGATGAAGTAATAGTTCTTTATCATGGAAAACTGTTTATTAGTAGAGTCCAAGGGACTAAAGGCAATGTTCATTACACAACTCAATACCCTGGCTATCAGCGGCCAGAACGCTTGGTTACATAAATTGTGATGTCTTTGCAAAAGGACATCGTCATAAATAACATGTCTGCTTGAGCTCCTCTAAAAATGTCGATAGGCTTTGCCTGGAGTCTCGTTCTAAATTACATAGCAGAATAAACATTCTATTAGGAAAAAAACGAGTTCAATACAAACCATGTAGACTCTGTCTACAAAAATGGAAAAACACAATCTCCTTGAATAATATAACTTGTGAAAACATTCAATCTTTCAGTGGTCAGGTATTTCCTTGCCCAGAGGTTAATCACACAACCTTTAAAAAACACGGGGCCGCACTAAGGTTTCAACATTCTCCCGTGAACCCGTCTGCATCACTCAACAGTGAACTCCGTGACTGAGCTGTGTTCTGACTGCGGTGGTCAAAAATAGCTATCGACGATTTCATTGGTCAAGCTCGACCAGTGATGTTTTGTTACCAACTAATCTTGCTCAAGATCTTTAGCTATTCTTATATTACTGTTTAACGTGCTAGCTAGCGTTAACACAGGCCATCCGGTGACATCATCTTCCAGTACCCCACTGAATACTTTCTTGTTCTCTCCTTACATGCCTTGATGACATCGTCCACGAGGAGTATGGAAAGATAAGGTGACAGGATATCACCTTGTCTTACACCAGTGGTGGTCCTGAACTCTTCTGACTTATGGTTTGCTGTCCTCACATAATTTCTGCAAGACTTGTAGAAGCTCTGCATAGCATGAATCAGAGGTGCTGGACTGTTCTTCCTTGTCAAACAGTCCCAAAGTTTGCTCCAGGGGACCCTGTCAAATGCCTTTTCCAGATCTATGAAACAAAGATGGATCTCACTCTTATACTCAAGGTTCTTTTCACTCAGCTGTCTGAGGGTGAAGATTAGGTCTTGAGTACTTTGGTTTGTTCGGAATCCGCACTGGACCTCATCCAATTGTGGCTCAGCTAGGCGTCGGAGTCTCTGCTCTAGGATTCTAGAGTAGATTTTACCAGTGACACTGAGAAGGGATATGCCTCTATGGTTTCCACATTGTCGATTGTCACCCTTTTTGAAAATTGGTGTTATGATGGCAATCTCCAAATCCTTTGGTATGGTCTTGTTGCACTGCGCTGCCTGTAGGACCCTTAAGAGTAATAGGTCGCCAGATGCTCCCATGTACTTAACCATTTCTGGTGTTATACTATCATGCCATGCTGCTTTGCCCATCATGATTTTTTCCAGTGCTGCCTTCAGTTCTTCCATCTTTATGTCATCTTCACCACCGTTGGTTTTCTCTTCTGTGCTAATGGTTATCATTTCTGATGCTTGACCTTAGCTCACCATCCAGGAGTTCTGAGAAATATTCTTTCCATCTTTCCATTACTTCCTTCGGGGCAGTAAGCAATTTGCCTTTATAAATTTGAGAGGGCATTGTTTTTCCTTCCTCATGTTCTTTAGGGTCTTATAGAACAATTTCTGGTTTTCTTGCGCATCTTTTTCTAGCTTTTCTCCAAATTCTTCCCAGGACTTCTGTTTTGCTGCTAGCACCTTGTTCTTTGCTTCTGTTCTGCTGTGTATTTAGCTTCTAAGTATTGTTTCCATGCCATTTTCTTCTCTCTTATTTTCTCTTTGATTTCCTCTGTCCACCAAGGTGTCCTCTTTCTCTTGTTCCCAAGTCGGACTTCACCACATGCTTCTGCAGCAGCTGTCTTTATGATGTTCTTGAATTTAAGCCAGAGGGTTTCCAAGTCATCAGGTTGTTCTTCTGCGTTGCTCACCACTGCAGCAATAAGCCCCTGATATCTGGTCTTAATTTCTGGCTCTCTCAGCTTGTAGGTCTTAATGCTCATTTCTCCTGTTCGTTTACTTGGTTTCTTGCATGATGTTGGACAGTTCCTAGGCTGAGCAACTCTTTCAGTTGTTCTTTTGATTGTAAGCAGGTAGTGATCACTTCCAATCTCTGGCCCCCTCCAGACTCTAGCATCCCGGACATATTTGAATGAGCTCCTCCTAACAATGGCATAGTCGATCACTGACTTCTCATTCTTTGTTGGTTCACATCTAGTGTATGCATGTATGCGCTTATGGGGGAATTTTGTGTTTGTAATGATCAGATTCTGCTCATTGCAGAATCTAAGGAGTCGCTTTCCATTGTCATTGAGAGTATCTTCTCCATATCTTCCGATAACTCCACCCCACCTAGCATGGTCATTTCCAACTCTGGCATTGAAATCTCTGAGCATGATAATTTCATCTAGGCAGTCATCCACTGTCCTTTGAAGCAGCTCGAAGAATTCCTCCTTGACCTCTGCTCTCTCATCCTCATTTTGCCCATAGACTATGACCACGTTGACTATGGTTTCTCCTTCTTTTAGTTTTACAACCATAATGCGCTCCGAGACAAAGTTCCATCCCCTGATACTATCTTTTTTGTTTTTGGCCACAATGCAAGCCACACCCCCTTTAGCTCTTTCAGATGTGGGTACACCACTGTAGAGCAGTGTGTTGCCATCGAGATCCATGACTCCTTGTCCTTTTTTTCTTTGTTTCCGTTATAGCCAGGATTTCTAGTTTTGCTTTTCTCATCTCTTCCACCAGCTCCTCTTCTTTCCCATTTATACTTCTTGTGTTCCAAGTTCCATAAGTCGTAGTCCGTAGTTCGTTCCAGTTCGTCACCTTTAGAATCAGTCCGGTTTTCTCTCTTGTAGTTCGTGTAATCATGATTTAAAGCAAACAGATGATTGGCCTGTTGTGCCTTTGCATGGTGGAGGGGCAGCCTCCATGCAGGCCGCCCTCCTCCTTTTTCAGCCGGGCTTGGGAACTGCCTAGGCGGAGTTCTGATTGTTTCTTCAAGATAAAATTTTAATTTAAAGTATTGCAGACTTATTATTATGGATCAAAATGATAAGATGGCTAAAAGGAAGAGACAATCGCGTCATTCACAGTGAGCAAGCGAGACTATAGAAGAAGCAACAATACGTGTAACAGAAACAACACACTATAATTAAAAACCTGCCAATTTTGGCGGGTTGTTGTTAGTCCTGTCATATTGTTTTAATCACTTTTTTCTGTGCAAGCACCCATTTATGAACGTCTGTAACTTCTTCATTGATATATTATTTGTGTTATCCTCTTTGTAAATAACAAACCAATTTTATTGTTCACACTTTTTAAAATGGAAGAATTGACCCCAAGATTTTAAAATCTACCCTTTTATTTTTAAAAGTTATGCACAATTCTCTGTCCATTTTCTGACTGCTATTCTGTTGTTATTATTAATTTCTCAGAATAAAATGAAAAAAGTCCGCAGTGAGGAAGATCTTACAACAGTAGATGAGCCAACGCTTAATGAGAATTCAGAGCTTGCCAAGGCTTTCAAGAAAATTCAGCAGACAAAGCAAGGTGAGAGGTGTGATGTCATTACATCCAAAGCACAGCTAAGATGTACATTATGCCTACAAAATCCTGCATGATAGAAAAAAAAAGTGTATATAAGGATCGCAAGTCACATTAGTTGTTGAATATGAGAACTGCAAGTCTCAACATAATTTTTTGCAAACTGAAAATATACCCTTCAGAAAAAGTTCAGGACCACTTGGGGAAAAAAAAAAGCGCAGCAATTTCAAAAAAACTTGTCAGAAATCATTGGTATTTAATTATTTTTTTTAAAATATGGTTCTCTGTAATTACAAATAGACAGAAGAGCATACTGTAACAAATTTTAGGTGTGAGATTAGAAAAGGTATCACTAAAATGGTAATAAGAAGGAGCTGATTCGACAACAACAACAAAATTGCAGTTTTGATGTAATTGACTGGGTGATGCGCCAGACAACAGAGGGCAGTCCAAGAGGAATAAGATGGACTACATTTTCTACATTGTAAGATCTGGAATATGCAGATGACATTGCACTACTAACACATTCACATCAACACATCCAGGAAAAAAACGGATAGACTTAATAAGTATAGACAGCAGGTGGGCTTGAACATCAATTTAAAGAAGTCAGAGGTCATGACGCTCAATGTGAGCAACCCTGAGCCCATATCAGTAAGGAATCAGCAATTGGTACAGACAGACACCTTCACATACCTAGGATGCATAGTAACACCAGATGGCGGGGCAAGTAAAGACATCAACAACAGAATGAGCAAAGCAAGAACAGCGTTTTTTAGCCTAAACAACATCTGGAAGTCCTCTCAATACAGCACAAGCACAAAATTAAAATTATATCAGAGCTGTGTGCTCTCTGTGCTTCTCTATGGTGCGGAATGCTGGAGAGTTACAGAGAAGGAAATGTCGAAATTGTCCTCTTTTCACACAACATCCCTAAAAAAAAATCACCGAATCTTTTGGCCGAATACCATCACCAACCAAGATCTGCTTACTCGGAGCAAGCAAAAGGACATGCACACCATCATAGCTGGCAGACGCTGGAGCTGGGTCCAGGATCAAAGAAAAAGAAAATGTAATTGAGGCTTGCAACCTCACTATGTAAAACAGATTGCTATAGAAACTTGTCACAAGAGTACATAACGGTTTTGGTGCAGGCTTCCTGCTAGGGGACCAGTTGCAGAGGTGGCTCTATGCTCCTCAAGAAGCGAAAAAGGAAATGAGATGATGCATTTCAGTGGATTGTCAAAATGAAAGTACATGTAAAGAGGGGGACACGTTAGAATGAATATTTATAAAACACTTGATAGAGGGCATCTGAAATGTCCTAATCATTTGATGACAGCAATGATGTCTTTCGACCATGCAGTAGCCCTTCCATTTTTCATCGTCACTTATTTTTTGTTGCAAATATGTGCTGCTGCAGTGTATATTTTAGCAGTTTTGAATGTTATAACGACAGACATGTGTGCATAGTTGTCATAATGAGAGACTAAGAATTGATTGTTAAGGATAATCACTGCAGAGTTTTCATATTGTCTTTTCAAAAAGCCTTAAGAAAATTCTGAATGTTATAACTGTTCTCACATTCGCAGATAAAAAACCTGAAAAAATAAAACCTGTCCCTCAAAAAAGGCTTGCCATCATCAAGGATGAACAAGAATAACTAACTATAGGCTGCTGGTGAGTGTAACTTGATTATCATAGCAGTTTTTATTTAGTTTTTTTTTTTTTTCACTTGTGCCATTTAAACACTATAACATTTTCATTGTTTTCATTAATGTGCAAGGATTGTAACCTTGGTTGACCACAGGTCATCTTTATTGGGGATTTCCAAAATATCATCTATCTATCATCCTTTTCTGTATCCCCTTGTCCTCAAGCTAGACCTCTATTGTCGAAAACCTGTGATGGCAGTTGAATGGGCTGCATGGCAGCAAGATGGCCATACCATTATGGTTCTGTCTCTGTATGTAGTGGATGCATCATGCTGTTCCCATCAGCTTTCTGGTACATCATTTATTCACAGTTCGAATAGCATAAAAACTTCTAACCATATTGTCTTTTGTATTTGGACATGTACCCTAATATAAGTGAAGGACCATGTATCTAAGATAATGGGGCATGACTCAAGAAAATGATTCAGAACTCATTGATATTAACAACAACAAATTCACATGGTCACACTAGCAGGATGTCTTGAATATCTCATCTCACGTGGTGTAATCTTTCTCTTGTATGTTTTAGGTAGTGCTCAAGATTAACACAGAGTGCAAATTTATTAGAAAAATACTATATTATTTGTTGCTCTATCTGTATAGAGATATATCCTTTGATTAGCCACTGCATTAGTCTTTGACATCCTTTCTGTATTTCTGCCACTGCATTTATCTTTTTGACATCTTTTCTGTATTTCTCTAACCATTCCACATGTTCATGCTTACCTGATTGGTGTCCTATCCCTTACTGTTCTAACCCACAATTTCTTAGCTTGTATTTTCAACGTTAAAAAAATTACAAAATAGCCAGTGAAAAGTAAAGTATATACAGAACTAATAAGGGTAATGGCTATGGTAAATGCCCAAAGCTGTCTTTTTTTTTTCGTATTTTGGAACGAAACTGATAATTGGTGAAAGATTAAACAAATGTGAAAATACAAACATAGAGACTAATAGGATGTGACCAGGATTTTACCATTCGTTTGTGGTATTTTTTAAATATTGTTTGTTTCAGGTCACCACTGATGTCAGTAATGAAGAAATGCAAACAACTGCTTTTGATGAGGCATATATTAACATACATATACATGTAGAGAGATATGTCCTCATCTGGACATTGTGCAGAATAAGAAAGGCATTTAATTTTCACACATAATTTTAATAGTTGAAGAGGATTGTGTTCATAATGGCTTGGGTTGTAATATAGAAAACTCTTTACATTGAATTTAATGGACTAACAGGAGAAGATGTGTTCATTAGTGGGGATAAGGAGTTACATTTTTACAGTTCTTTTTTAAACTCAGAATTTTAAATGCATTTAAACTCAAATCCATGTATATTAGTGATATTAAAATAAAGCTGCAAAATGTTAAGTAAAACAAGGTATTAGTGCATTTATGTACTATCTGAAGAACAACTGGGAATGATATATAGTAAGGACATTTTGTTTTTTACTTTCGTGATATGTTATGTTTACAAACATGAAACAGCACATATATTGTCCAATTTGTGTCTATTAATTTCCATTTGTGCAGAAATTCAAGCATTTTAAATTTGACTTTAAAAGAAAATTTACATGCTTACTGTCGGGGATTTGTGTGTGAAGAGGGAGTATGTTGTTGTAAACGGATGACAAGGGCTAGTTATCACGTAGTCATGCTTGTAAATTAAATGATGATGCTGAATTATGATGATCGATCTCTGACATATGATGACAAATATTGACATTCCAGCAGAGTCAACGATATACAATATTTTTTATGACATTTGATCAGATTCCAAAAAACTTCCATACTGTTTCTAATGTGTTCAAGGTAGTATACTGTGGGCAAATACAAATTGACTTTTAGTGCATCTAGGTTCTAAGATAATTCAGTCTATTGACATACTAGGTCCAGGATAATTTGTCCTCAATACATACAATGAAATCTCAAGCTATATTCACATCCCTGGACAAATCATAACCACATCATGGCTTGATCAGGTCATATCCACATGCTCCTTCAGTCTTCACACTTTTGAAAGTAAACACACACTCTCCCACTATGTCACATCACAACCACAGGTGTTCTCATCACTCCCAACATGTGCACCGGTGCATAGAATCTGAACAAAGTGAAAACCCCAAATTCCGTACAGCAATCTCTTAACACGTACCAAATTGGGAATCATAAAGAAAGAGCATTTTTGAGGTTGGGAACACCTGACAAGATATCACTTGCCATAACCAGTTTGAACAGTGTCGCCTCTATCATTTCATTATCATTCATTCTTGGTCGGTCTACCTTGGCTATTAAGCATCATGGGGAGAAGCAGTTTTCATTCTTGTGTGAGGTATGTTGCATTGGCTACTGTCCAACCATATTTGTTTTACATTGTCCACTTGCCTTTCAGGCGTCTCTATGCTCTGTAGCCAGATGTTCTGCTGTAGAAGACTTGTGATAATAGCTTCTTTGGTTGCATTTGGATATGTTATTTTCTGTCTCCTTGCAAATGGTGCATTTTAGGCAGCACATTTTTTTTAAAAAGCAGATTATATGAGATTTATGGTTTATTGATAAGTTTTCTTGTTTATTTGCATGAAGTTAATATCAAGTGTAATACTTGTGAATTTGTTGTGGAATTTATATTAATTCAAAATCACAGTGCTGAAGTAGAAAATATGATGGATGATTTAAAAGACAATTTTTTAAGAACATAAGAGATGAAAGTGCTGAGAAAATGTTTTAAATAACCTTACTTAGTTATTACTCTTCTACTTTGGGGTGTAGAGGTTTGCCAGAGAGAGTGCCATGATATCCTATCAGCTGTCTTCCTTTTGACCTGGTTCCAGTCCTCTTCGATTCTTCAGAGATTGTCTAATGTTGTCCTTTCAGCGAATTCTGGATCATCCTGGAGGTCTGGATCCCTGGCTCTTTGTTTCCCACATTTGTCATGGTAGCCGATCTTCTTGCATTCAGCAGGCATGGCCAAACCATCCTAATAACCTTGAGCAAAAAAAACAATAGGGCAGAAAATGAAAAGTATCTTATGTATCAGTGATTAATGGGAGTGAGTGAGTACTTCATTGTTACTTAGTGCCTTTACTGTCATTTGGAAGCAAATAATGGACAGTCTGTAAATGGAAGGATACAAAGATCACCCAATGCCACAGAGATACGGTTTTACCAAAGTATGTCAAGAATCTCATGAACAGCTGACAGAGACCAGAAATTGTAGGGAGACAAGATCGCACATCCCAGCCAGCTAGCACTTGAAGAAGAAAATAGTCAGGCTGTCTCCAGTTCAGGATGATGTTATGTTAGTTTTACGTATCAATTTTTTGTAAATAATAAACATATTAAAGCTGTATTTTTTTTTACTGTCTTGATACATGCCTTGCTTTATTCATATTCAGAATGTTGCCATCCTAATCTTTAATGATTGCCACCATAATGTTTAATGATTGCCACCATAATGTTTAATGATTGCCACCATAATGTTTAATGATTGCCACCCTAATGTTTAATGATTGCCACCATAATCTTTAGTGATTGCCACCATAATCTTTAGTGATTGCCACCGTAATGTTTAATGATTGCCACCCTAATGTTTAATGATTGCCACCCTAATGTTTAATGATTGCCACCCTAATGTTTAATGATTGCCACCCTAATGTTTAATGATTGCCACATGTATTGCCTAGAGTCACTGAAGAGAAATAGCAAGAATAAGACTACGACTCGGTGTGACCAGTGTCAGGTTACTAAAGCAGTGCCATCCTCATCATGTACAATGAGTGGCTACAGAAGCCACCACTACAAGAGCACATGAAGGCTTATGTGCAAGCTTTGTGCAAAAGAACTACCTCCAGTGGTGGCTTAATGCACCATTAGGAGCAAAAAGAAAAATGATGAAAACTGACACTATAATTATGACCTTAACTTAAATAAGTAATTAGTGTTTGATATCTACCAGGCTGCTGCCAACATGCTTGTACATGGTTCTCTTAAAGGAATAGTGTTTGCTTCAGCTGGAGCTTGTTCCTGTCCCAGTTGTTTCCTCCTTTTTATCCTAATCTTCCAAATATTATTTTTTCAATAAATTTGTCATCATCCTGGTACTTCAGCTCGATTAATGAGTAGGTATTAGGTAACCAACGTGGAATGGGTTCAGTTCTCTGCACAAGACAACAGGAAGCTGAAACTTCATGATCCTCCCCCTTAGAGTGTAAAGGAGATTAAGGTACTGAAACACTTGATCGACATGGGGACATGTTTCTGATGATCAGATTGCCTCCTGTTGTATTACTCTGTAATGGAGGCTGAGATGCTAAGAATGGACCAGAGTTGGGGCACTGTACGAAGGATGGCCACCGACCGAGCAAAGTGGAATAAATTTGTTGTTGCCCTACAAGACACCACTAGGCGTGATGGCCACTGACTGCTTTGACGGTCTGCGGCTAATGATCAAAGAAGAAGTATCACTCTGTATATAGTTTCCTGTCATAGGATGAATAAATGTGCACTTTATTTTTTCATCCTTCATGAAGAGTTTTATGAATCCTGAATATGCTGGGGCATTATCAAGGACAGTATTTACACAAAACTGTGCACCTTACCAGCAGCATGATACCCAATTTATACCTTCATCCCATTTGTTGTTAGTTTCTGGCTACTCATTACTTAGTCACTACTAGCAGTACAAGGTAAAGGTAGTCCCATAGCAGATACTGCCGCAAGGGAGTGAAGTGTTAGAGACTTCACATACTAGGTCCAGCATCAAGAGGTGGAGTGACCAGTTTCCTTCCTCACTGCCTTTTCCTTCCTTAATGCAAACAGCAGAATCAGGTACCCATTTACAGCTGGGTAGACTGGAGCATGTCCATACTGCGATTTGAATCTGGCACCTTTGCCCCGAGAGACCAACGCTCTAACCACTCTGTCAGTTGGACGCTCATTAGCAGTATAAATAACAAATGATGAAGCAAATTGTTTCAGCTTTTCTTTACTGTTCTTCTCTTCTGCTCATATTTGTTTACAAACATGTATGTTACTGAAATTCCAATTTATAGCTTTGCTTCTAGCTGTAATTATGCATGTTTGTACATGTTTTTTTTCTTTAAATAATATACATGAGGTCAGCTGTGTATAACCGGGTTCCAAAAGAGGAGCAAAGAATAGTAACACTACCCCACCACGCATGTCGTAAAAAGTGACTAAGGAGGATTGGACATGGGACGTTACTCCATCTCCTTAAAAAGCTTTCCCACGAACACTATGGATAAGTCAAATACGGAATATAAATCAACTCAGCCGTCCAAGACAGAAGAAGGCCCTCTGGAAAGGAGGCGCATGAAGCAACCCAGAGAAAGCCAAAAGGAGTCTGGGTTGCTGACTAACCTTTTTTTCATCTAGAAGAGAACGGGAGACGAGTGAAAATGATTAGGAAAACTTTAAAAGAGCTTGAGCTGATGGCACGTGACAGGAGGACTTGGCATGTGTTTGTTAAAGGCATATGCTCCTTTTATGGTTATGGGACAGAAGAGCCGTCTTCTGCAAAATCTGTCCCATAACCGTAATCATATGCAAGACAAAATAAAAATACTTGATGAGAGGTCACAACAAGTGAATCTGAAAATACACAGGGAAAATATAAAGATAATGAGAATAAATGCAAGAAATGATAACAAGGTTGAACTTGAAGAAACACCACTAAAAGATGTGGAATCGTACACATATCTTGGCAGCAATATAGACAAAGTTGGAGGGACAGACAATGATATCAAAATAAGAATACAACAAACAAGAGGAGCTTTCATTGCATTGGGAAACACATGGAGATCAAGAGAAATCAAGTCCAACACGGAAATAAGAATCTTCAACTCATATGTCAGGTCAGTCTTATTGTATGGCTGTGAAACATGGAGAACAACAAAAACAGTAACCAAAAGGCTACAAACTTTCATAAATGGGTGCTTATAGAGAATATAAGGATTGAAATGGTATGACAAAGTCACAAATGTGGAACTGGTGACAAGAGCCAGACAAGTGCCAGTGGAACAAGAGTTGAGAAGAAGATGCTGGCGATGGATATGACACACATTGAGGAAACCTGTTGATAGCATTACAAGGCAGTCCTTGTTCTGGAATCCCCAGGGAAAGAGAGGCAGAGGTAGACCAAAAAACACATGGAGAAGAGCTTGATACAGATGTGAAAATGATGAGGAAAACATGGAAAAACCTTGAGCAGATGGCACATGACAGGAAGACTTGGCATGTGTTTGTTGAAGGCCCTATGCTCCTTGGGGAGCTAAAGGGTATTGATATGCTCTTTGGGGAGCTAAATGGTATTGACTGATTGATACATGAGGCATTTTAAGTAATTAATAAACATATTTGGGTGCTTGTATTTAACACTTATTGAATGTGAAAAAGCATATATGGAGATTGGTATTACACTAATGCTTGGAAAGTTATAAAACATGCTGGAATGATGCTATGGTGGTACAAAGTAGAAATTACTGCATATCAGTACTCCAGTAATATCAAACAGGGTAATTAATATGAGGCTATGCATGAGGCTGGTAACCTCATCATGTAAAACAAATTACCACAGAAACAAACACTGCATGAGCATGTGAATGCTTGGTACAGGCTTCCTACAAGGGGACCAGCTGCAGTGGAGTCTCCAAGCTCTAGAAGTAGCACAAAGGAAAATAAATGAATACTCTTATATGATTTTTTTTTAACTTTAATATGGATTTCTGGATGTTATTTTAACACTGCCTGTAGTTTTTCCAGGTCTGAAAAATGTGTGTGATATTTCCTTTAAGTTAAGGTTTTCATTAATAGTATGTGCTTTCTTTCACATTTTGTAATGTTTGATGATGATGTACTAAAAATTTTTTTTTAAATGTGTATCTTGTATTTTTATGTTACTTTCATTACATTTTATAGCTAGTGTATGTGTAATACAGAACTTTAATAGAAAATTGGAGCTAATGTGCTTGATTGTACTCTGCTTTATGATGTCATCATCATCATCATTATGAAGCAGTCAAAATTACAGAATCTCCAGATTTTGTCATTAAAATGAGATCTTACTGCCTGTGAAATTCTTATTTATAACATGTATTGTTTGTCCACATTTTCACTGTGAAATTTCACCTGTTTTCTTTTATATATTTCTTGTATGATATCTCCTGGTATATTGTTCCCACATATCGATAGTAGTTTTCCTTTATGTTATGTTGTAGCATATGGCATTCTTTTTGTCATTTAGAGCGTGCATTATTTATTTTGTTCACGTTACATATTGAGTCAGATTTCTTTACTTGTTTTAAATGTCATAATATTTTTCTTTTGAATTTTTAAACTGAAATTCTGATTCTTTTGCATTTGGACAAATTGTTCTGTTCTCTGTTGTCTCTCTTATTTGTAAATAGTAACTGATTAAAGTTAAAAAAAAATTTTTTTTATGGTATTGAAGTCAGTTTTACAAATAAACAATACACTAAAACCATAGGACATGTCACAGTAACCTTTTATCAGCCACATTCATGAAGGTGACATCAGTGAATGTGGTGGGTCGATATTAGTTATGTATATAATTGTGTAGCAGATGTGAAGTCAGCTATGCAAGCCCCTGAGGTAGTTTAATTTCTAAATATATGTCAGGGAACCTGTCTTGCTTCCACCAATGACTACCACCCGCTATGTATATTATCCCCAATTTATATGTTCTGATGTATGGGTGTTGTGTAGCTACGTGTCTAGGGTATATGCAATGTATGTGAAGAAAATAACAACAACCACACTTTAAGGTTAATAAACAATTAAGTAAATACTCCCTATTGAATTTTGGTCTGAACAATTTTTTACAAATGTATTAATTATAATTGGGTTGATTCATAAAAGATTAAACGTCAAGATATATTTACACACAAATTAGTTTAACTATTAGAGTCTATTATTTCCTGAACTAGGAAGTGTTCTTAGTGTAATACTTTTTGTCCAAAATTAAGCACATATTTGGGGAATCAATATTGTCATCATTTTATTTAATCTGGTTGATATAGTAACTGGTGGAGAATAGTTCAGTGAATTCACAAGGCCCCAAAACACCGGCTTATCTTAAGATATTTGTAGAAAATTCTGCGATGTCCTGGTTATACGTCTTCCTGATCACAGCACTGCTCAGCTTTCAGGATTCATGATGAGGTAGGACCCTCAAATCGTATGGCCTCAAACAGGTACCAGGGTTGAACAACAACGTGACTGGCTCACTTCAGTTTCTCATCCAGAAACCCGAAATATCGAATTTTATTCACTAGGTAAGTTAATTACAGGCCATAAATGGTCACACAAGATCTCCTGCTGTATAACAGAACAGCTAAGGCATCTGATCACACTTGTCTGTAAACGTTATTAACTTCCCATGTGAAAATTTAATTTGAAAGTGGCAATGAACGCTCGTCTTTCTGAGTATTTATTTCACTTTCTTAGTTATGCTAAGCAACCAACCAGGAGACTTCCGTTCCTACGCGTCTTTTTCAAAAAGTTAACCTACTATTTTCAAATCAGGAGACACCCATTAATATGGCCAGCATCAGTAAAGAATCCCCATGCACGTCTATATCTGTCTTCATTCTGCCATATCGCTATTATTATCTAAGTCATTTTAATACACAACGAAAATATATACTTAGTCTACCGTTTTGTCATCTAATGCATAAGGTTTTACTCTTCTGGCTATTATTTTTACCATTTTCGTCTTTCCTTTATATTTATTCAAATAACATATCTTTCTTTCTACATTAGGCTAATATATTTAGACTAACGCATAATATATATTTAATAACGAATTGGTAGCATTTTAATCTTCATTTTTAGTCTTTATTTGTCCTATCGTTCGTTTTGGACAGTTAGTTTAAGTTTTCAGAATTCAAACGGGGTCTATGCATTTCCCCCTCTCTCTCCCTTGTCTTTTCCAAGAAATACACTATTTCTAACGATACTAGCCTTCACGCGTGCGTTTAGGTTAAGGCTTGCAAGTCTGTGACGCCACATTGGCATTTATTCTACTATCGTTTTTTTTTTAAGCGTTAACTCTTTAGAAACCGAGAAATAAAACTAGTATTTTGGTGGCGCGGTAATTCCTATGTTATTTTATACCTATAAAAGTGGTCACTAGTCTTACAACTGGGGGAATTTTGCGAGACCATATGTGGGCGTGTTGTACATACAGATTGTATTTTACGACAGTGAAGAACAAAATGCTGGTAATAATCAGAAGATATTGAATTAATGCCTAACATAAAATAACTGTTGAATAACATCACTCCCATGAATAAAGACAGTATGCAGCCAGCAGGTTTTTGAAAAAACCAGGGCTAAGTAGGAGTTGTAGAGTCTTCTTTTTAGTGTAAAAGTCGAAGCCGGTAAAAAATGTCCGGACTCCGATGCCAATTGTTATGCCATATGACTAGTAAAAATTATGTAGTTGAAGTCGGGAGTTGGACTTATACAATTTCAGGAGTCGGAGTTCAGGAGTCCAAAAATATTTTGCCACACTTCACAACCCTTGAAAAAAACACTATCCGACAACCCTCAGGTCCCAAACATGTTTGATAAATGGTCCAATACCTGTATTTCTAATTGTTCATCTTCTTCCTTGGACGTGTCCATGTTTAGTGTAATGCTGTCTTTAGTTATTTATTGCATATATGTCTTTTCTTCTTCTTCCTCGATTGGAGGGAGGCCGACCTCTTTGCAATCTACGTTTTGCTGATGATATCGATCTTATAGCAGAAACAGAATCAGAACTTCAAGACCTTACCTCTAGACTGGAGAAAGTTCTTCTTCTTTCTCGTTCGTCCTGAAAAGGACGGTGGTTGTGTTGTGTCTGTTTACGCCTAAGCTGTGATATCAGCACCTTTCGGTCGACACATCCGACTTCTGCACGGCATTTTTTGGGACCGGGTTTGCCTTACCTCTTCGATCCGTACTCGCTCAGCCAGACTGCACTGCTGCAGACTGTTTCCAGGACCACCACGTGGAGGTGGAGTGCGGTCTTGACCAGCTCTGGTTCGCTGGTCCTGACGCAGGCAGTCAAGCTATGATTCGCTGACTGCGTTCTCTATTGCTGCGTCTTTGGGTCCCTTGCATATATGTAATTATCCTGGCTTTGGTTTTGGTAGTTTTTGTGTCAGCTTTTGTATTGAGTATTTCTACCATGTGTTCGTTGATATCTGGCTTCCTAAGCTCCAAGAGTGGTGCCAAAGTCATGCATTCACTACTGTTATTAATTAATGTATTTACAAATCCTAGGTGTACTAGTGTTGCCGAGTTATTTTAATGAGGGCCTGGGTACGGCACCATTTCTACTTATATATGTGACGGGGCACGTGATTACTAATTAGTTTTCCTTTTTACTTCTTGTATACTCCAAGTTAAATCTTGACTGGCTTAAAGTCAGTCAGTGGTTGTTCTTTCAGTGGTTTATGTCTGTTGAGGACTGCTGCATGGTTTTGCCAGCATCTCCGTTTGGTTTATTTGAGATGGTCGCACTATGCAGCATTGCCTCTAGTCAGACTCATAACGCGATGCGTACGTTACTTGCTGACGTGTTAGACCTAGTAACGAAGAGTCTGTGTGGCCTTCAAGCCAAATAGCAGGGTTTTCTGATTATTTGTGGTTAGCCCACTAAAAGACATAAGTGTAGGCTTGAATAACCAATGGTAAATGTAAAGTATAAGGACGTTCGAGTCCAGAATATATGGTATGCGTTTTATCGGTGGATAACGCATAGACTAATCTAATATAATACGGTGTGTGTAGATTAAGGTTAACCGGTTCAATTATGGCAGTCTATGATGGCGTGAGCAGCCAAATTAAATATGATAAACTTGTGGAGGTCAAACAGTTGAGGCTAATGCCTATGTGATATATGAACCTGATGTTTTCGTCGTCAATTATCATACGATGTTGTATGCATGGATAATAAATGCAAAAGTCGTCATTCAGGCATTCCTGTCGATTTCTTGTGAGTTGCAGAAGTTTGTGCTGCATACTTAAGCACTTCTGTTCTTCATTCAAGAGTTCTGATCGACCATGTTGGGTTGATTACACACACACACCGAAGAGATATCAAGAAACGTAGACGACAGACTAATGGGCAAAAATATAATGAGAAATAATATGCTTGAATATCCAGAATCCAATATTACTGCAGAAACCCACAGTTGCGGCAATATACTAACTTTACTGCAGTAAATCGACAGTCCAGTCAGAAGAGAAAGTCAAAGCAAGAGTAATATGCCCACATAGAAAATAAAGCCCGTAACATATATTGGTGTCAGAAGTGATGGATCTCTTCTGACAGTCGATACTGCTCATTTCGGATCATATCAACGTACTCCGGAGGTTCGACAATTGACAACGGTGAGATTCATTCAAGACTGTTCCATAGGACAAACTGGCACATCCACTTTTTACGTCAATCGTATTGAATGCGCATGTCAAGGGGTAACCGTCTTCCATAACGCACGGGCAGGTCAAAGCAAGAGTAATATGCCCACATAGAAAATAAAGCCCGTAACAATGTCTAATGGGTACCTGGTCCGTCCTTTCCTCTTATAAGATGTTACGATTAGGAGATAATAGTGGTGAGAATATTTCAACCTTGTACATTACATCTAATCTTCCAACTGATAAGTAATCCATCAACAGCCTTGACAGTTAAAATGAATTTTATTTGAACAGAACTGTTAGAACATCAACAGGCAATATTACAACAAAGGTTCATGTATTCACATCAAGGCATCTTCAATTTCAATGTGTACGAAGAATCTTCCGTCCTTTATTTCTATCCAAGGTGGCTTAAAAAATTCCTCTACAATATCAAAATCCTCCAAGTTCTTAATGATAATTATTTCATAGTTGGGTACTTCTTTTGTAGGAATCCCTATAGTATTTGTTTGCAAGTATCATTACGAAAAACTGAGCTGAAATATAAAACAGTATGAGTCCTTGGGACTACTTACGTAGATGAACCACAAGATAACATCTGCATGTGCAGATTTCACAGCAAATGTAATCTCTTCCTGCAAACCGCATAACTATTGAAGAGTATTAAAAAATGCACTAAGTTTTATGTTGAATGTCTCAACGTAGGAGCAAGACTGGTGTGTTAGACCGGGGATACATATCTTCACATGGTCACAAACACGTCTTTATGCAATGCTCATCTCCGTACAACTAACTTTCCGAATATTATCTTTCAGCCGGCTTCAGTAGTGCGCGCTGCTGGCCACTTTTCATTGGTTAAAGCTTTATTCTATCAATTTATTTACTGGTCATTCCATCATGTTATCTTACAGGGAGTGAGGCCATTCCTATCTACGTCACTAATCTCCATGGCAACTCCCGCCGATCACTAGCATGGTTTATGTCAAAACTGACATAGTTAATTCCACCTTACTTCACCCTGTACTCAGTGTGTCTCGGGCTTTTTATATTTATTTCTTTTTTTTTTATTTGCAAAAAAATCTTGCTTGCTTGTTTTCTATAATAGTGAATGATAATTCTATTATTTTATTATGTTTAGTCTCTAGCACGAATAAATGCTATGGTAGTAGGTCATACGGACACACTAGATCCTCCAGAACACTTCCTTTCTGTTGGGTAAGGTAATCCCAGACTTTACCATACTAGGTCCAGCATCGAGAGGTGGGGTGACAAGTTCCCTTCCTCACTGCCTTTTCTTCACTAATTCAAAGTCAGGTACCCATTTACAGCTAGGTAGACTGGAGTATGTCGGTACCGTGATTTGAACCCGGTATCTTTGCCGTGAGAGACCAGCACTCTAAACACTCTGTCAAACTGGACGCTGTTCTGTTGGGTACCCACCTGTATTCATGGGGCTGCTGTCAGCTGACACCTGATAAAAGCTTGGTATGTTGGGTGAGTCTTATCTAGCATTACTTTTGTTGTATAATTTAGTCTCAGTTCCTTTCGCTGCAGTTTCAAAAGGCAGAAACCCTAAACGTACTTCTAGCATTCTCATTCATGCCGATCTAGGCATACTTGCTATTGTACATGATTGGTGCTATATCATGTTCATTTTAATCATTTTACTGTGGCTTCCAGAATCACGCTATGCTAGTATAAGCAAATTTTCCTGTAATAAAAATGATATAACTAATAACATAAGCAGTTTAGAGTCACATATGTTCATGTACTATACCCAGGAATGTCGATTGGCAGAGTGGTTAGAGCGCATGCTTCTCTTGCTAAGTTACCAGGTTCAAACGTTTTCTTAGCTAGCTGCACTACGAATATATTAAGAAAGAAGCATGCTCATTTCATGTGGTATAAGGCACAAGCATTATTACTGATGCTTCATATCTGACACATTTTTATCCAAAACGGGCTAATCAGTTTTGCAACAGATGACTGATTTTATGGAAAGGAGCTGCTCTTTCCCATTTGTATCTGGATGGTTCATAAGGACATATTGCTTTCACGTGTAAAATCACGGTTGCTGCAAAAAGGTGATACAGCCAAATTAAAAAGGAAGCATTATCCTTTATCTTTGGTGTTCTCAAATTTTACCATAACCTGTATGGACTGACATGACCTTTCAGACTGTAAACTATTACAAACACCTCCATGTTATATTTTCACTGGATCACAAACTACCCGTTTTATCATACCAGTGTCTTCAGTGAATTGCAGTTATGCTGAATTCGTACAACTTTATGATCAAATATCTCTGCCATCTTATGTATGGCTTCTTATACTCCTTATACTCTTATATCTCTGCCATCTTCTCTATGGCTTCTTATGCTTCTTATTTTCTTTTATCTCTGCCATCTTCTCCATGGCTTCTTATACTCCTTATCTCTATTACTTCTCCTGCCATCTTCTCTATGGCTTGTCATTTTCTTTACCTCTATTACATCTCTGCAATTTCTCAATGGCTTCTCTCAACCGTATTTCTGTATGTACTCTCTATTTATCTCTTCTTTCTCTTTTGCCATTTCCTCTATGGCTGCTCCTATTTCTCATACTTGTTCCCTCTGGAACTCTCCATTTCATATTACTCTCTATGTGTTTGGAGAAGACAAGCTACTCACAAAGTCTTCTCAAGACTCTGGTCATTGCCACAAAATCTCTGTCCTCCTCAACTCCGTTGTCCCTCTCATTCCCTCTGGAACTACACTTCTAATTTCTCCTGTGTCTCAATATTCTCGCCATTTCTCCATGGCCATTATCTGTCTCATTTCTGCCGTTTTCACTATGGCCTTTCCCAAGTTTCGTGTATTTCCGCCATTTTCTCTATAATTTCTCAATATACAATTATAGTCTCTATTTTCTCACAGCTCTTGTGTTCGCCACTTCTGTGTGACGTCTTAAATTCTCTCATCATTTCCGCCATTTTCCTTATGACTCATACCTCCTATGTCTCTCTGCCATTTTACCTATGGCTTCTCAAGTCTCTTTCCTCTTCTCTGCTCCACTGTATTAGTCTATCGTTCAGACCTACTCAGCTCCTTATGTTCGGTGTAGAACGATTGCATCTAGTTTTTTTTACAACTAGACTACCACCGCAATTTTCTTCTTCCTCACTATCCACTATTCTCGTTCCTTCTCTGAAACTATCTGTACAATTTCTCTTCTCTACCATCTCCAAAGCCTCCCAAATTTCTCAAATAACTTTGCCGTCTTCACTACGACTTTAATTTCTCTTTTCTACCATCTCTATGGTCTCTCAAATTTCTCAATTATCCTCGCCGACTTTACTCCGGCTTCTCAATTCTCATTTATCTCAAATCTTTTGCAAGTATCTCTGCCGTCTTCAGTACGGCTCTCAATATCTCCATTCTCATGTATCCCAAATCTCTTATATTCGCAATCTCTTATGCTTCTCTTCCCCATTTTCTTCTCGTCATCTCTCAATATCTCGATTCTCTTTTATCTCACATCTCTTATTATCGCCTTCGCTTATGGCTTCTCTTCCTTATCCTTCTTCTCCTCAACTCTTCTGACACTTCTTTGTCTTCTCATGTTTTTCTCGTCATTGTCTCATGACCTCTAGTCTACTTATTCCTCTTACTTCTCTTTTACTCCACATCTCCTCCTCTACTGCAGCACCCTATCTTTCAGGTGTACTCAGTTCTCTTCACGTGTGCTCGGTATAGAACGATTATACATGTCTCCACAAGACTTAGCTATCGCCGCCATCATATTATAAATACTATGAGTCATCTCCTCTCATATCGTCCTCCCCTTTATTCCCTGTCCTCTTATTCATCATCTCCTCTGCATATATTCTCCACGCTTCACTCTCATCTTGCCTTTCTCTAACCAATTTCACCACAAGTTTATAAACTTCTACTTCTCTTTCTGATAGGCTTGTATCAAACTTTTCTTCCAGAAATTTATCCCTCCTTTAGTATCACGGTGTGGGGTGCAGTTCTTCTCAGAACGGCTTGTATGTCTTTCTTCAACTCCTCTGCGCTTGGCTCAGCTACTTCGATCATTTCTTCCTCTTCTCACTCACCGCTTCATCTATTTCTTTTTTAAATTTCTCCACCATTTCGCACCTTGCCGTCCGCCATATTTTCCCCCTATGATTCACATGATTTCTCCATTTTGTATTTACTTCCTCGTGCTCTGTCAATCCCAAACTATCTGACAATTTATAGCTCTCGGAATCTTCGTCGGAATCTAGTTCCGTTAATTCGTCACTTGATATCTGAAACTACTTGCGTATTCGGTTGGTACTTTTTCTGCCCTGTATATGCTTCTTCCTGTCTCGTCTTCTCCGTTCCTCTTGTACGCTTACAAGATGTGTCCATGTCCTGTATGTCCTATGGACATGTTTTCTTAGGTTTCCTTCTTACTGCTGTTCTTATGTTCCTATATTTTGTATCGATAAACCCACAAAGTGCATAGGTCTCCTTTTTGTTTTCATTCCTCTGCTTTGCTCGTATTTCCATTTCCTGTGATGTGTTTTGTGGGGGTGGTGTTAACCGACTGGGTTCTATCCTGGGTTTAGCATGCATTCCTGCCGTTGTGGCAATCTGACTAGTCCTTGATGGGTGTCTATGCTCTCTGCTGGGAGTATTCTCCTCTGGCGTGTCCACTTCGCTCTGGCTCGGTGCTACTATCCGGTTGTCTCCTCTCCTGTTGACATTCCACTCTCTTTCTTTTTGTGTTGTTTCTATCGTATGTGTCACTGTCCGTTCATGTGTGTTGTTGTATGTCCATATACTGTGTGGTGTGTTGGTGAATGTCTGTATATGTTTTCCTTTTTCTCCTATTGCATATTTTCTATTGTCCGCCTTCCCTGATCTTTCTTTCTCTTGCAGTAATATCTACAACGGTTCATCCTTCTTATTCTTTATCTTGTTGTTATCCCTATGCTGTGGTACTACTATTTCTATATTCTCCTAAGATATGCACTTTTCACTTTGGTCCGGTACTTCCGTTTGTGTGCCTACGTCTCTCTTTGTTTCTGTTTGTGTACCAACACTGACCATTCTTCTCTGCGTGTTGTCTTGTCTCTTGAATGTTGTCCTATTTTGAATGTTCCATGGTCTGTTGCTATGATTTTCATATTGTTTTGTAACAGTTGGTTGGTAACATCTGTTCTTGTTGTTTCGCCATGATCCTATTTCTTCCACATCCATCGTCCAACCATTCTCAGTTCTTAGTCGACACTTTTCTTGATTTCCTATGTTTTTGTTGTTTATTTCTATTGACTTTCTTTTTCTGATTTTTCCCACAAAATTCCTCACCGCTATTCTAGTTCTTCTCTTTTTCAGGCTATCCCAATGTCCTGATCCATGGTTGCTGTTGAAACTTGGTAGTGTCCTGTCACTGTTATTGCATGTCCTATGATCTCCTTGCTTATGTTGATATTTCTTGCATTTCCATTTCTCCCTTTCGCATTCTGCACAGATGCCTCTCCTCTCATGTGCTTGTTGTCTGTTCCTGTCTAGAACTGACCTATCCCAATTCATCCTCCTATATCTGTATTCTTGACATGTTTGTTGTTGCCGTCCTTCCTTGTCAAATCAACTTCCACCATTGTACGTGGTATGGTTGGTAGTTATATTTCTCATGTGCTTTTCTTATCATATGCACTTGTGGTTGTCTACCACTTGTTGTATCGCACTGGCTATTTCCTCCAAGACCAAACATTATTTATACCCTGCGTGTAAGTGATTGCGTGACGGAACATCCCATGGGTGTCCGGGTTATGTTTGCGAGTATTATGAGTTTGTGTACGGGTGTATTCTGCGCAGTCACCCAACCTGTCGACTGTATGTCTACTGTGTGTATTATCGAAGGTCTCAACCCGTCTCGCTGGCTGTAGTGGCTCTTGTTGCCTGTACCTACACGAATATGACTTATGACCGGACTTGTTACACACGAAACACACAGGTGCCCTATGTTCCTCCTATCTTGGCCTATTGTATGTTTGTCTTCCTCTTCCTTGCCTCTATATTGCTGTCTGTTGGCACTGTCCTATCTCCACCGGTTCTTCTTCCCGCTCTTCCTGTGCCATTATCCTTCCTAACCTGGGATCCAACCTTCTTCTTACATTCTCCTCCGCCAAGGCTAAGGAAATAACCTCTCTTAGGTTTTGCGGATCTTTTCGAAGCAAGTGTAGCTTCATTGGAGTGCTGTTTAATCCATCGACAAATATCCCTACAAGTTGTGTTTCCACTTCCTGCTGGTTAATGTCTTGTCCCAGGAAGGCTTCTTCTGCCAGGTTCAATAACCTGTCACTGAACATTTGTGTCGAATCCTATGGCTGCATAGGATCTGTCCGTAATTTCAGAATAACTTTTGATGAGCTCCTTTTTCAACTCTTCCCACGTTTCGTTAGGGAAAGTTTCCATTCTCCGTCTAATGAAGTCGGTTACAAGTCCATCTGAGGAAAGATGCGCAACTTTCTTGAAATGTCCCTGTTTGGCATTGATCGAAGAACAATATTTCTGAATATCTAGTAACCATTGTCTACATAACTTAGGATTACCTGTATATGGCGCTTATGATATTTCTTATGTTTTGGAACTTAGCGTTGCTATCAACAGTAGCCAGAGTCCTGACTATATGTTGGATAGCGGCCATATTAGGGTTTACACCCAAAGTAGGCTACTGCTGCTGCATTATGGCATCACCTGTTAGGAGTGTTAATGGAAATACCTGTAGAGAAATGTTATGTTAATGTCCTGGCTGTCCTGAAAAGTAAAGAACTAACTAACAAACTTCCAATCAAATGTGCATTAAAAAATATTCCCCACACAACAATATGGGCAACACTGAAGTTTGAAAACAACAAATGTAAACAAATGTAACTTAAGTAATTTCAAACTAATGAAACTATATGAATGTATAAATTAAGTATTTATTGTTAACTAATTTAAATTAAATGTCTGAAATGTTTATGTAATCTATCTAACTGTCTTGATTGCTTGCTTGCTTGGTATGACAAATTTTCTTCTTTCCAGACTATTTCCCTATTAACTACACATGATGTTACTGAGTTGACGCGAATGTGTATTATTTCACTATAAATTTACTCGCGTGCGTATGTCATGACATTTGCTCGTATTGTGCATGCATGTATGTGGATACACCAGTGGTTAGGTTGGGTGGTGTAAAAAAAAATTCTTAGATGCAGGACCTCTCATATCTTGATGACTTGGCGTTGGATTTCTTGACTTCTCGTATCTTGTTGACTTGACGCAGGCTTTCTTGGCTTGCTGTGTTACTTCATCTGTACTCGTTACTCTTCATCTGTACTCGTTACTCTTCATCTGTACTCGTTACTCTTCATCTGTATTCGTTAATCTTCATCTGTACTCGTTAATTTGCTGTGTTTCTTCATTTGTTGAGCTGCTGTACTGATTGCTACTGCCTAGTGTGTAGGTCTGGTCATGGGCACCAGAACGTTAATAAATGATGGTGCTTTACGATGGCAGCAGAAAACTATTGTGGCCGGGGCAGGTGTTCCTTAGGACTGGAACGGCACCATATTACCATCATGTAGCCGTGCCGGTATATGCAGTATTTTCAGTTTACTTTACAGAGAGCAGATGTTTAACTGGCCTAATCACCAGAGATCTAGATTTCTCTCCAAAATTTGTGTTACCAGGTTCGATTTTCTTCTCTTAGGTGTTGATGTAGCGAATTTAATTGAAATGGATAGATTTCTTAGCTTAATCTCAAAACTGTAGTAATTCACCTTTTCAACAGCGTTCGATTTCATGCAAAACTTTTAATATCTTTCAGCATGAAACTTAAATTTCAACAAAGTCTGGAATTCAGAACATTTTTACAATAATAAGCATAATAAAGTTTTAACATCTCATCAGATGCTTTCATCGATGCAAAAATCCCTTTTTGCATCTTTGTCTCATAGGCCTACTCAATTGTCAAATATGGCGAACTTTCTCATTCCACCGTGTTCCTTCCTTTAAGTTACTGTCTTATCTTAGGTTCGACGACATTTACCCATCTCTTCAGATTTGTCCTTGTTTTCTTTATCATCATAAGTATTCCTTCGTCTGTTTAATTCAAATGTTATCTCAGTGTTAACATACGGCTGTGAGAGTTGGAAAATAACAAAATCATTGGAGAACAAGCTGAATACATTCGAAAACAAATGTCTTAGAAAACTCATGAACATCAGTTGGAAAGAATTCAAGACTAATCGACAAATAAGAGAAGACTCTAGGCAGAAATATTCTCCGACTATATAAGGAAAAGACGATGGTCATATATCGGTCATGTCCTACGAATGCAAAACAACAGAATACCACTACAGGCGCTCACTTGGGTTCCTGAGGGTAAGAGGAAAAAAGGAAGACCAAAAGAAACACTCAGAAGAACAATAATAAGAGAAGGAAGAACGTTGGGATTAAACAATGTGCAAGAGCTAAGAGGAGTGGCGTCACAACGAACAACCTGGAGAGCACTGGTTTCTGCCTTATGCGCCGTGTTTGGTGCTTAAAGAATTTATTATTATTATTATTATTATTATTATTCCTTGAGATAAATACTTTCCAACACAAGGATATTTTCTGCTCTACACGGTTTGAGGTGTACGACTAGTTTTTTTGCAATTTGACTCAAATCCTCGAACCTAGTTCTGCTGCGACTAGGGTTGGGAGCTCTATTCAAAATATACATTGAATGATAGTCACTACTTACGCAAGTAAGAAATATAAAACCACTCAATGTCCTGAAATGCACATTTTATAATAAATGTTGATGTTTGATTTCCTCAAACTAAGAAATATGTAGAGCTGGACCAGATGCGACCTCTTGAGTTGCGCTCTTTCATTCTACTGCCCGATGGCGTCCTGTTCTATATTCCCCGGGGAAAATCTGAGCTATCCGATTGGTCAGGGGAAATCACCCAATTATTAGAAATGGCGTGTGGAAGCGACTCTGTCCTAAATATGTGACACAATAATTTTTTTATATTCTGTTTCTCATAAAATATAAAATTATGGGGTAGTCTGTGCTTCCTCCGTCTTGTTGGAGTATAGCCTGTTTCCAAAGGAACAACTATGTACACGGCCACACTATTCAACGTTGATACTTTATTTATGCATGGAATCAAAAGGTTGAAGATGGTGATGCCCAAAACTGACATCATGAGGCTGGCAGACTGGTACAGCAAAAATTTCAAATCAATATTTAATACAATGTCTTGCTCACTCTCTTATGTTATCTAAAGAAGCACAGAAAGCACTCATTGAATGGAAGCTGTGGGACCCAGAATAATAACAGCTATTTTCAAAACAGCTAAAAAAGAAAATTCATGTCAATGTCATCCAATGTTATGCACCAACTAATGACAAAGAAGAGTCTGTGAAAGAAGCATTTTATACTAAACTACAGAAATTATGGATAAAGTAAAAAGAAGAGACATCACAAATTTGATGGGTGACATGAATGCAAAGATAGGTACAGTCAATACCGGATTTGAAGAAGTCATGGGAAAACATGGGCTAGGAGTAATGAATGAAAATGGAGAACTATTCGCAAACTTCTGTGCTTCAAATCAACTGGCTATAGGAGGAAGCATGTTTCCACATAAGAGAATACACAAGGCAACATGGATATCACCAGACCATAGAACAGAAAATCAGATTGATCATATATGCATAAACAAGAAGTTTAGATCATCATTGCAGGATGTAAAGGTATATATAGAGGAGCAGATGTGGCATCAGATCACCATCTTCTGATAGCCAAAGTAAAAATGAAACTCAAGAGATATGCAACAATGCAAAATTATAGACAACAGTATAATGTAGGACAGCTAAGAAATCAAGAAACAAGAGACAAATTTGCGGTCACAGTATCCAACAAATTCCAAGTGCTCCAACAGCTGGAAGAGGTAGAGAATACAGAAGACTATTGGCAGCAGGTCAAAACTGTATGGAAGGAGACATGTGAAGAAATACTGGGGAAGGGAACGACAACAAAAAGCATGGATAACAACAGAAACCATCAATAAGATAAAAGACAGAAAAAAACAAGAAAGCAGAGTTAAACACAAGCAAAACCAGAAGTTCCAAAGCCAAGGCTCAAGAAGTGTACACAGAAGCAAACAAAGAAGTAAAAAGAAGTATCAAAAGAGACAAGAGGAAGTATATTGAGGAGTTGGCAAGAGAGGCAGAAGATGCTGCAGCCAAAGGAAATATGAGAGAACTGTATAGCAGCACAAAGAAGCTAACAGGGAAATACAAGCAAACAAGTTGCCTCATAAAAGACAAGAATGGGAAACTGCTCAGCAATATACAAGAGCAAATGAAGAGGTGGACAGAATATTTTGGGGATCTTCTCAATAGACCAGCTCCACAAAACCCGCCGGACATCCAGCCAGCAGAAGAAGAGCTACAAATTAACGGTGAAAGACCAACGAAGGAAGAAATAAAGAAAGCCATAAAGCTTCTAAGAGATGGAAAAGCGTCTGGACCTGATGGCATTCCAGCAGAGGCCATCAAAGCAGATATCGACACGGCTACAGAGATGTTATATAAATTACTTGGTAAAGTCTGGGAAAAGGAAGAGATACCAGCAGAATGAAAGGAAGGATATCTGGTTAAGTTGCCTAAGAAGGGAAATTTACAAGAGTGCACAAATTATAGAGGAATAATGTTACTATCAGTGCCAGGAAAAGTATTAAACAGGATTATCCTTGAGAGATTAAAAAGAGTCCATAGACAAGAAACTGAGAGATGAACAAGCAGGTTTTCGACAAAACAGATCATGTACAGACCAGATAGCCACTTTGAGAATAATAGTTGAACAAAGTCTGGAATGGAATTCACCACTATACATCGGATTTGTGGACTACGAAAAGGCATTTGACAGTGTAGACAGAGAATCACTTTGGAAATTGTTGAGGCATTATGGAGTTCCCCTGAAGATCATTAATTTAATAAAGAAAACATATGAAGACACGACATGCAGAGTTCTTCACGAAGGACAGCTTACAGAACCGTTTGGGATAAGAACAGGAGTGCGACAGGGATGCCTCTTGTCTCCATTTATTTTCTTGCTGGCAATAGATTGGGTTATGAGATCATCGACAACACACAATAGAAATGGAATCCAGTGGACTCTGACTAAGCAGTTGGATGATCTGGATTTTGCTGATGACTTGGCTCTTCTGTCCCATAGCCGTAATCAGATGCAGGACAAATTGGAAACACTCGATGAGAGGTCACAGCAATTGGGTCTGAAAATACACAGGGAAAAGACAAAAAATAATGCGAATAAATGCAGGTAATGATAACAGGGTTGAACTTGAAGAAACACCAATACAAGATGTAGAATCATACACATATCTTGGCAGTAATATAGACAAAGTTGGAGGGACAGACAGCGATATCAAAATAAGAATACAAAAGGCAAGAGGAGCTTTCATTGCATTGGGAAATATATGGAGATCAAGAGAAATAGGATCCAACACGAAAATAAGAATCTTCAACTCAAATGTGAAGTCAGTCCTATTGTATGGCTCAGAGACATGGATAACAACAAAGACAACAACCAAAAAGCAACAGACTTTCATAAATGAGTGCTTGCGTAGAATAGAGGGATTAAAATGGTATGACAAGGTTACCAACGTGGAACTGATGACAAGAACTAGACAAGTGCCAGTGGAACAAGAAATGAGAAGAAGACGATGGCGATGGATAGGACACACACTGAGGAAACCTGTTGATAGCATTACAAGGCAGTCCTTGTTCTGGAACCCCCAGGGCAAGAGAGGCAGAGGAAGACCAAGAAGTACATGGAGAAGAGAGTTGGAAACAGAGGTGAAAATGATGAGGAAAACATGGAAAGAACTTGAGATGATGGCGCGTGACAGGAGGACTTGGCATGTGTTTGTTGAAGGCCTATGCTCCTTTGGGAATGGAGGGTTATGATGAAATTCTTCATAAGTCTTTTCAAAATGTTCTGATATTATTTCTTCTGTTCAGCGTAATGTATATAGCCTTTACTTGGTGTATCTTAGAGAATACTGGCCTACCGACAGGGTTGACGATTTCCCAAGTTTCTTATTTCCTACTCCTCAGGACTATGTGCTGCCCATTGTTCTTCTCATTATTCTAAACAGTTTATCTTATGTTGGCAAAAACTCAACGTACCTGGTTGTCTTGAAATATACACATTTTCTTATACTGCTACATCGACAACTTTGTCCACAGAATAAATACAGCTAACTATCATTGTGGCGTACAAAACGATTGAGTGTCTGAATGATAGTTGTATCTTTTCTGGGGCCACAGAATACCAACCAAAATCACTTTGGCTTATCATTCGATTAAAACTCTCAATTTCATTTGCCACTTCATAATCATTTAACACTTGGGAGAAAGCCCAACACTAGCAACAAGAACGCGATCGCGTAAATGCATGTGTGCCCTAATTTTTCCCGTTGTCTACGCCGTAGCTGACACACCTCGTCTTCGGCAGGCGGGTTGTGTTTGTTGTTCAGGGTTGCCTCCCATAACCTTTACATCTCCCAGTGGCAGCTGCAAGGCAGAAGGTTGGTTTGCTTACCGAGGTTTACCTTCCCCGTGGCTAGAGCTTATAGCGTCTCTTACTCGCTTGATGCACCCGTCATAGGGCATATGGGGGATTTCAGTGGGGTAGCAGTGCCACCTGCTAACCCTCCCCGTCCTGCTGGGAAATCATCGCCGTTTGGTCCGCGGCTGCTTATTCGTCCAGTAATAATCTGGCTTAATTCGCAGCTGACACACCATATCTGGATGTCTTTCCACGATACGCCACCTGTGGACGCGCCTGGTTGGGGTCGGTCGCCCCTTTGGCCAGGAGAAAAAGAGCTATTGAGTTATTGTGAAAGACTAAATAAGGAAGAGATAAAGAAAAATCATAAAAGAGATAAAAGCGGCTGGCCCAGATGACATTCTAGCTGAGGACTTCAAATCAGATATTGAAACTTCAACAGAGATATTATGCAAATTACATGTACTTGATTGAGCCTGGGAGAGAGAAGAAATACCAGTAGAATGAGAGAAAGGATATCTGGTAAAGTTGCCTAAGGAAAGAGATTTACAAGACTGCTCAAATTACGGAGACATAATATCACTGTCAACGTCATGGAAACTATTAAACAAGATCATTCTTACTTATTTTACTTACTTTTTTCAGTCTACTGTAGCAGTGAAGCGTAACCAAGAGCTGAAGTTTGTGTTCTTGGGGCACGTGTGTCACGTTGGCTGCCTTGAGCCCGTGTTGTTGTGGGATTTCTGTGATTTAGTCTATCCATCAGCCTCTTGGTCTTCACCGTGCCCTGAAACAAGATCTCCTACTGTTGTAGACATGCTGTGGATTTTATCGGGCTCCTTTCTCACGAGATTGCCAAACTACTTAATTGTCTTTCTCTATATATACTTGATGCACTTCCTACAACTTTTCTGATGTCGTCATTTCTCAGTCTCTCTCTCCTGGTAACTTCACTGGCTTTTCTTAAAAGCATCTCATCTCTCAGGATGTGATTTTCCTCTCTTGAGCGTTTGTTGGGGGACCATGTTTGATACTGATGGCAAAGAGTTGATAGTTATACTATTTATCAGCTGTCATTTAGTTTCCATACTGATCTTGACAAGTTTGAGTTGTGGTAATAGCTGGTAAGTCACTGCACTGGCTGTTTAAATCTTGTTTGATTTCTGCATCAAGTCTTCCATTGAACTCTGGAACTTGTGTTAAACTTGATGTTGTTGACATGCATGTTAAGTGGGCCTAGTGATGTCCTGATCGTCATAGTTTCTGTCGTCGATATGCTGATCTTCATTTTGTATCCTCCACTGTTGGAATTAAGTGCATAATTTTGCCATTTATTTTCATCTTTATACATTAATCTTTGTTCATCTGCAAAAAATACTCATTCAGTCAGTTGTATTATTCATTACTTTGGGGTTTACTTATCTTGTGTGTTTGCTTCTAGGTTTGCTACCGATGTTGTTTTTTGTTTTTGTTTTTTTGTGTGCACATAAATGTTGAACATTAGTGGTGATAACATGCCGCCTTCTCGAACTCCTGTGGTTACACGTCGTAAATTTTACAAGATAGGTACAGGGAAACTAATACAGATGAAAAACCTATGGCAAGGCACAAGCAAAGAAACAAAGTTACAACTGATCAGAGCATGTATATTCCCAGTAGCAACATACGGCTGCGAGACTTGGACACTCAATAAAACAGTTGCAAAAAAGATTACATCATTCGAAATGAAATGCTACAGAAGGATGTTGAGAATACCCTGGACAGAAAAAAAAGACCAACAGAGAAGTACTGCACTCACTAAACGTACAGGAACATTGGCTCCTAAATACCATCGCAATAAGGAAGCTGAAATTTTTCGGTCATATAAAAAGACATAATAGTCTGGAAAAAAACAGCGATGGAAGGCATGGTCCCTGGAAAAAGGGGAAGGGGTCGACCTAGACGACGGTGGACCCAGGACATCACAGAGAGTCTGAACTTGTCTTTGGCTGATGCAGGTCGACTTGCCCAGAATCGTGATGCGTTCAGAGCAGCTGTAATGGAGACAACATTCTGGAAAGAATATGTCACATGATGAGGTATAGGGATTTATTTGGTCCCGTCTGAGTAGAGCAGAATGGTGGGGTAGATGAGAAAGAAAGGTGTTAGAATAGATTCCACGAGTGAAATAGATTAAGGTGAAGATACTTCTCTGAAATGAGTAGTTTCTCTAGACCAGCCTATCTATACGACTATCTTTAGAAGAAGACGATCTATCACACTTCCCTATAATGTTAATTATAAGTTATCTACACACACACACACAGTTATGTGACAACAAGACACACAAACGTGAAAAACTATGGATAATTGTGTATGGGGCTGACCGACAAGATAAATTAAGTTTTGTTTAGTTTATTATCACTTAAACTTCTCACAACATCAGACATATAGAAATCAATATAAATCAAGTTTTACAGACATATGAAAATAACCCCATAAGTGCCTTCCCCTCTGTTGAGAATAGATCCCGCAAGAAGTAAATAACCCTGTAGTGGTTTTTGATGGTATTGTATGGTTGTTATGTTACCTAGTATACTGTATGAGGTCAGCTGTGAAGGCTCCTGAGATAAAAGTTTATGTGAATTACAGAAGGCCCTTCTTACTACCACTACGACCTCAAACAGACCTATCCTACTATCATGAATGTAGCTACGTTAAAAAGTCTAGGGTACTGAAATGTAATGTGTAGTTATATAATATACTGACACACACATGTAATTAACAAGTCTAATAATATTAATAAACTCTATAACACACTGAACTAACTCTGGTTGTTTTAGTTTAAATTTTAACAATTTTTTTTAAATTTATTAGTTCTGAACCAAGGTTTTAGTTTGGTCAGAACATATGAAATGATATGGATTTATCAATGAAAGGCATAAATATGTGGCATAATAAAATGTAATTTGTGTACATAGGTATATTATAAGAATGGTTAATATTAATATTATCTATACTGTCGTTGGGAGAACTAGTACTGGATGTTTCGTTGGAGTGGCGTCATCACGCCCAATCTGTGACTACCAAAATCATTGTCCATTGACTTATGGAATGAGGTAAATGTTTATTTCTCAATAGTTATGTCTTTATTTGATGGTAGAATAGTTGTGAATCTCCAGCAGGCCAGATTTCACTTATCTCGCCTGTGACGATCTGATACAGGATTCTTGTGGCCCACTCCTCTCCGTAGCTGGAGTACAATGTTAGGCTGCACAGACACAAATGTTAGGCGGCACACACATCTGCCTGTGTACTCTTACATAAGCATTTGGCACCTCTTTAGTGCCAAAACAGAAACTCACAATTCTGAAACAAAATTTGTGCCATGTGTCAGTACTCTATCTACTGAGCCACTCTCATACACAACACAGCACAACAACATTATACAGACTGGGTCAGATCTCTCTGACCAACATAGCACATCTTACCCAGTTGTTTTCACATAGTACCAGTTCCCCAAGACTGCATTGCATCTGAGATATGTTCATTAGTTTCCTCTTTTATTCAATAAGATAGGTGATATGTTCCCACTGATCTCAATAATTGATCCGCCTTCCATAGTCTTCGTTAGGTGTCCATATATTATTTGTTTGTCTCTAGACCCTGAACTGCGGCTGGGGACCTAGAGCGAGCACTTACTTGTCGTAATCCGTTTTCATGATATGGCAGTATCAATCACTCAAAATATTAAAATAAACAAGTTAAATGCTTTCATTCTTACCAGAATTCAGAATTGAGAACACAGTTAATACTAGCAAAACTCAGCTGAGCTGCTGGCTAGAGTATGGCGTCCCACTAAATTTTATGTATTCTTCCTTGGAAAACACCACTAGCAGTTAATGACTGTGTTACTGGACAGACTTATATAAAATGGCAAAAATGTGTGTCTCTATCCCGCTAAAATAAAATGCGTTGGCCAATCAGATCAGAAGACTAAGCTTTTCAATTCAAAATTTGAAAATAAAGTCAAAATTACATCTTAATTTCTCAAATGTACGTCGGTCACATTTTATCTTTTCCCAAAAAAGTCAAAAGTAAATCTCAATTTTTAAAATGTACGTCGGTCACATTTTATCTTTTTCCCACAATTTCACTTGTTTTTTTGGACTAACACATGTAAAAACTGCACGAACCTGCTTCCTAAGTTATTTTTAGCTACAATCTCCCGACTTTGCCCCGCTAGTGTATTACAGTTTGAAATTTGCCTTTTCTTGTCTCAAGGACGCAAAATTTAGACTTTAGTGAAAGTATGCACAACAATACTGTCCGCTAGTCTGATAGGAACAATACGGTCTTTCGTCAATATCTTCCTTGTTATCTGTCCGTCTGTATAATTAAAAGTATATTATTTCTCTGCTTAAGATGGGCTATCAAACTAGCTAAGTTTTATTTTCATAACTTTCTTATTAAGAAAAAACCTACTTTTCTCAAGGGTAGTTTTTGAAATCAGTTTTTGAACGTTCGTTCACGCGGTTGCCGCTATATTCAAACTATAACGTCAAAGTACCGTAAATCGTCAAAGAAACGTCTGTCTCTGACAAGAGCTAAAGTCGTATCTGTCCATTTCCTTACATTGTGTTAACTAGGGGCGTGATTTTTTTCTTTTAAACTACAAATTGCGTCTTTTTGCCTTTCTAGATTCAAACACGTGTTCAGACCGTCATAATGATTTTTATCTCCGTTTCCCTCCCGTCTACAAGGGTACCGTTTCGTCTGCATGTTTAACTAGTTAGTTTCAATGGCGGTAGGAAATGCGGGCATGGGCGAGCATGTCTCCTAGTATCTTACGCATTATTTTTATCCCTACATGTTATCTTTATAATTGGAGATATTTTAACGTTGTATCACGGTAAATTCATCACAAACCCAAAAGGTCAAAGATTAACACTAGGGTATAAAATAGACAGTATATTAAGAACAAAGTTTCTACTTAAGTTATCCAATAAAATAAATCAGGTTAGCGAACTAAAAAAAGAAGTGGGTACAATGATTATAACAAAAGGAAATATTCACTCCTCTTCCTCTCACTCTGTCAATCTGTGGCCACATACAATCTCGCTTACCTACTAGTGATGTTTGTATCCATTGAAAACATACAATAATCCCTGACCATATACTGTCAGGTGGGGTTGCCAAAGATAGCCCCAGTCCTCCTGATATCGAGTAATAATTACAAGGTGGACGCCAACTTTGGTGTCTTAATGTTTCCTGGATGAAATCGCTGTCACCACAAATAGTTACTGAGCAAGGCGTGCACTGGACGTTCACAGTTGGAAAAGAGGATAAATTAATTCCCGTAGTGCTAAGCATCTGGTTGCGAAGCTAAATGTTATCATAGGTAACACTGATGATGATGATGGTAAATCCTATCGGCTGACTCTTTGAGATGAGTACCGATTATGAAACAGTGTATACTCCTGGATAAAAATCACTTGGGTAAACAACTGTCAATAGTCGGGAAAAAAATGTTATATATATTGCCACAGTGGGCTGATAAAATTGAATGGAAAAATCTGGGTATATTGGTATGTCCCTTTACTCACATTTACAGTTAAAAAATGTTAGTGTCTCGCCCTGGCAATTCCTGTTCACACCGGTACGGGGACGAACGCCAAGGAAAACGACAACTATTATTCCTTCAGTAATTGAGTCAACGACCACAGTAGAGAAAAAAACCGCTAACCAAATTGAAAATCCTATGCAATCACGCGTAAAGTGTGATCTCTTATCCTATCCGTCTCCTAACTAAATTAAAAGGCACACGGTATTTTAAGCTTATACTATCGCGCTTCGCTTCGCAAGTACGGATTTGGGTTTCGGCATGCAGCCGCCCCCTCCCCCTCCGACTTGGTAAACACTCAGCCCAGGATGTCAGTGTTAATTTTAATTGAATTATGACTATGCCCTTAACAAATATCGCCTGTCATTATTAGTTAGCTGATTGTTGACGTCTATTGGTTTTTAACACATGATAAAACACTAGTCATTAAATAAAATATTACACACAAAGAAATAAAATTCGCATACTACTCTGTCACTTTATTCGTCACTCTTAACATTATACTTAAGTCAACTAAAAAAATGGTTGATGGATTTTAAATTACTGAACCACTGGTAAGAAAATATCTACGCGTTTTTCTATTTCGCTAGTCTTAACGCTAGGGAATAGCAGTGAATAAAATGGTAAAACTCTTAACACATTTAATACTTAAGCACAACTTAAATTATTACCACAATCAGAAATTTAAATCCCTACGGGACAATTTAACACATTTAGCGAATAAAATGGTTCCTAGTCGGGCGTGCTTAGATTGATCAAAAATTTCTGATAGACTGATAACTGACTAGGAGAGAAGGCAATATATATACTGATTTAGTGCAGTATCGCTAAAAGATGTGAAAATTCACACCTACGGCCGTATCAGGGGAATCATCGAGCTAAACTTCTAAGATAAATGATTCTACTGTTCGCTCCCTCGCTATGCCGAACGACATCAAAGACATCCCTTGCGAACGGGTTTTCTTAGATTATTTCCGCCTGCCGTAGATCAAATACTTAGTTAAGTCCCCCTGGAACTTGAACATCAAACAGTTACCCGCAGAATTTCTGCCCGTCGTCTCCCCTTCAAAGAACCCAATTATCTATGCGCGCGTTTATGTCTATCAACAAATGATGATTGACAATCAGCTCGAGTGATAATTCCGATAAGCGAATCATGCTCTCGCTGACTGTTATCTAGCCTGTACGAACGTAGGTAAACAACTTGTCAGCGCATGTAAACAGAAAAAAATAGGCGTGGCTTCAAAATATGAGTCCGACAGACAGCGAAATGCGATGCAAAACATAAATACTAATGAGGAAACAAGGTAGCCGGATTCCTGAGGATCTATTTACATATTCACGTCACATTACATCAAGAGTCCATCAGTTGTTCTTACTACACTTTAGCATGTATGGTTCAGAGCTTTCGTATTATCTAATAGCTGCCCCTGTATTCCGTACTCTTCCAGTACCGACCACAGTTTATTTGTATCCATTCTATTAGAGGCCTTTTCCTGGTCTATAAACATTATATTTAGTTCCATTATTCTTTCACTTAACTGTCAGGATCATCCTAGAGAGGTTAAAAAGAGTCCATAGATAGACAACTTAGAGACAAACAAGCAGGTTTTGAACATAGCAGAACCTGTGAAGACCTGGTAGCCAAATTACGAGTAATAGCTGAACAAGCTGAACTCACCTCTTAGTTTTCCTTCCCAAATCGAAAGAGAGAGAGAGAGAGAGAGAGAGAGAGAGAGAGAGAGAGAGAGAGAGAGAGAGAGAGAGAGAGAGAGAGAGAGAGAGAGCGGGAGACATTACTAAGTGCTTAGGAACATTAGCACCTTCGTAATGAGACTTTTTTAAAAATACATTAACTGTTGTCATTGTCAGTTGTTTTTGTCTGCTAAATAAAGTCTGCTCAGTTATTTTAATAGCAGGGTCTTATCAAATTATTCAAGTTGTGGCAGTGTTTCTGTTCTCTGCATTACTTTCATTGACAGCTTTTATTCTCATACTTCACCAGCACGAAACACACTTTAAATTTGCTGTTGTAAGTTATTTATTTATTTTTTAAGAAGGAGAGGAAGAAGAAGAAGAAGTCTCTCATTCAACCCCAAATGGGTTATAATTGGGATATATATTGTCGCTAATTCAAGATAATACTTTTGTTTTCCAATATCTGAATATGGTATAATTTCACCCCTCCAGTGGGCCGCTTTCCTGAAATTATGTCCCCTAGATTTTTGCAGGAGGCATGGCAGAAAGTTTGGGAAGTCGACTAAAATCCTATACATTCTTTGTATTTTTTGTCTCATTTAATTCCTATTCTGTACTATACAAGCCGATCTTTTATATTTTTAATGGATCGTCTAAAATTTTTGTTCCTTTTATTTTGAAATTATACGCATGTGCTACAGTTAATAACTGTTTGCTTGTTGTTTAAATATGTGTTTATTCAGTATGTCCCAACAGTCCTTGTGCAGTTTTAATATTACATAACTATGCAATAAGAATGCACTTTTATCAGCTGTTTTTTAGTTTCCATACTGAACGACAGCTGGTAAATAGTATAGTCTTACATAATCTTTGCTATTAACGTCATTATTAATGACCATAAACCATAGCAAATTCCACAGTCAGTCGTCAAGCAGTGTTTTATATGTATGTGAAATATTTAATTTTCATATATAAAACTATAAACATTATATGTCTTAGCTGAACAGGATATTTGCCTTACAACTAATATATACTTTTTTAAATACGATTTAAAAAGTTTTCACTTAATTTTAATTAAAAATTGCACAGGTTCGGAGATCTAACTCTAGTAGATTTTAGAAATTAATGTCGGTGCAGAGGCACCCCAATATCTGGTAAAATCAGAATGGATAAACAAATAATTAAATAATGAACAAAGCAGTTATGAAATAAAAGTTAACTTATATTGTGATTAAATTGTTAAAAATTCGGGATAAATTGGTCTACGAGCAGACATAAAAGCGCAAAGAAAAACGTCTCGGTGGAATCCCACAGTAGAAAAGTACACAACAGTACATGTGAAAGGGAAAAAAATAAAGTAAAAAAGGTTTAATCTTAAAAACCCATATTTAGCTTGACAGTATAATAATCGCTCCCCCTTACACCGAAAAAAAAAGAAAGAAATACGTCAAAGATAAATAATGGACACACAGGAGCAAATAAGTAAATTATTCTGTCTGTTCGGTTGCATTTGTGAAGTGCTTCTGAACTTTTTATAATTTCTGACAAGTCCTATTTTTATTGCTTGAAGCTGATAAAAGTGCATTCTTACTAATTCAGAACATATACAGGCTGCCCCAAAAGTCCTTGTGCAGTTTTAAGTTATTTACTATTAAATCTACACAAGGACTTTTGGGACACCCTTATAAACACATATTTAAACAACAAGCATAACAGTTATTAACTGCAGCACATGCGTATAATTTTAAAACAAAAGGAACTAGAAATGGTAGGTGATCCATTGAATATATACGTATCGATGCAAGATTGGCTAATATTATATAAAACTGGAATTAAATGAGACAAAAAATATAAAGGATTTTCCAGTTGATTCCCCCAATTCCCCTGCGAATTCAGGGGAGATCACTCTAATCTCTTGTTGAGGAAAATAGCCCATTAGTCCAAATTGAGTAAATCATTAATTCAAATTATTTGTATGTGCGTGCGTGTGTGTTTTCCTTGTCCGTAATTGGTAATCACTCATACCTGTCTTGTTGTTAATAAGGGGAAGGAGGGTGGGAAAGCCAATGGTGTTTTGGATGACAATCAGTTCACTATAAATCTGCAATCATCCATATACTTTACTAGACCCTCACTTTCCCGCTTTCCCTTTGCTAATTCCTATATAACACATAAGGAAGGGAAACCCGAGGCCTGTAAACAGTAAATTAATATGAGACAAACATAAAGGTATGTTTTCAGGCACATAGTGTGATTCGCTTGCATAGCTAGGCGGGGTTGTCGCACGGAAGGTCCAGGGTTCGAATCCTGGGTAAGCCACTCATGTCTGTTGTTTTTCTATTGTCTAGTGTTCTACTTCTTTATTTCTTACGAGTGCCTGAAAACATACCTTTATGTTTGTCTCATATTAAATTGCTAATTCCTATATTGTTGTCATGCCCAATTACAAGTATAGTAAGATTATAATAATGTATAAAGAACGGACAGAAGAAAAATATCTGCATCAGTGAAACAAGCAAACTTAATATATCAGACCAGGCCCTTTCTTCTTTGATCCATAACCGCCAACCGCCAAAGCAGTCAGTGGCCATCACGCCTGGTGGCGTCTTGTAGACCAGGCCACATTACGCGCATAATATGGGCAAGCTGTGCAAATTTAATGACGTTATATTCTTACATTTTAATAGCTGAAATCGAAATGCCCTTTTGTGCACACAGTTACACTGCTCAACCTTTGCGGACTTACGTCATCAAACAGGGTGCAGCATCAATTTGCGGCCATGCAGAAAACATAGAAAACTCATGGGCAATAACATATTGCTATCGGGGCCATGTGCTAACTACATTATGGCGACCGAACCTGGGAAGCCCCCTAACAGTGGTTCTCTGCAGCCATGACTCGCAAGTCGTTGTCTAAACGTGGTGGCAAATTCTCCACTCTCTGACATTCTTCGGGAAAAGTTAGGCCCTAATTATCTGCTTATCCTGCCCATGCAAATAATGGAGTTCTTCGGTTTTACATGTAGTAACTCAACGACAGGGCTGAACTTTCCCTTTATGCCAGAGTCCGTCATGAAAGATTACCCGGTTGAATTGGCGGAACATTCAGCTTTGTCAGGAATGTCCTTTTCTCCCTACGACTATGTGCCAATGAATCTGTCGTCCGTTTATCAAGAATTTGTGAATTCGTACTTACCTGTTTTGCAGACTCCAATAGCACGAACCATAGGCGTGGGAATCGTAGTTGCAGCCGTCACCTATTATACATGGAAAGTCGGTGTTTCCAGGAACGCTGACACTCCTTTGGTACGAAGTAAATGTAGTTTGTTTGTTTCTTTTTTTTTCATCGTTATTTCTTGCAAGAGTTCATTATTCAACTACATTGGGTCCATATGCCTTGTAGCTAACTGTGATAAAGGTAACGGTAGCTCCATAACAAAAACTACCGTAGTGCAGTGAAGAGTTAGATTTCAATATACTTGTATCAATTTTTATGAAGTGCAGCCTTTGTTTTTGTTTTTTTTACTTAATGATGAAAAATTTCAACCTCTGATGGCTTATAATATGATATATATTGTTTTCAATCCCAAATAATATGATAATTGCCGATATTGGAAATGGCATCACACCTGTCAAATCATTGTAAATAGGGCAAATCACAATTACTATTTATGTTTGTATGTTTAAAAAAAAACCCAAACAAACAAAAACGAGATAAAATTGAACAAAATCAAACAGAAACTCCAAACAAGAATAATATTAAGGGGGAGGGATATAAGTACATAAACCAATAAAACGGTATTGAATCAGTTCTACAAATTAACGGTTCACATGAAACAAGGGACGTTTCGGGTTTTACCCTTCGTCAGCCACAGTTACAAATAGGTGACAAGGACAAGAATTTACTTGTACATATAGGTACTACAAAACAATACGATGTATGTAGGGGGAAGGATGCAAAGGCCTGGTGGTTCCAGTTATATAACTGACTTTAACAGATATGTAATTGACTTTCACCTGTTAACAGTCATATGTATTGTAAGAACAGCATCAGACCTTCACATTCCCAATTACTATATATTAATTTGTGTTCTTGTTAAATACTGTTTGACTATATTATGCAGTTCCCTAGGTCTGTCTATTCTATATTTATAGGTATATTTGATGCCTGCAAATAATCTAATATTGGTATTCTCATTTGGTCATACCTCTTACAATTTAACAAGAAATGCTCTATATTATTGTCTTGAAGACATCCTGCACAGTAAGGTTCTTCTATTCTGAAATAGCCTTTTCCCAGCTGTAGTATGAGAAGTTTCTTATTACTGGAAATTCTCAATTCCTTAGATATCTGACAGTTTCTTGTTGGAGCCTTGAATGATGATGATGATGATGATGATGACATAACCAGCGGCCATGGGACAAAGCCCTTTGGCACTGTAAAGCTGGGGTGTCTGTGGACTTTCCTACCAACCCGGTCAGAAGCTAATCAGCATCATAGCTCCTTCCCATCCACAGAGGGTTCGTTATGCAGACGAAACGCTTGCCCCCACTGGAGCCTTGAACATCTTATATGCAGATTTTTATCCCACTCTGCTTTCCATTCATCTGTTACTAAATCTTTAATCTCAATCTCTGATTTACTCATCCCTACATTTATTAGATTTTTATCAGATCCACCTTTCATGGTTTCTTTATCTGCTTTCTCATTTCCCTCTATGCCAACATGCGAAGGTGTCCAAGATATTAAGACAGCTTTTGCCTTCCCTAACTAAGGTTAGAGACAGCTGTGTAGACTGGAAACTGCCAGGTTTCGATAGCTGAACCTGGTAATTTTACTGCGAGAGGAGAGCGCTCTAACCGCTTAGTCAAGCGGACTATATATGATTAGAGACACTATATATCCTAATTATAACCCATCATAGGTTGAACACTGCCATCACCGGTGTCAATACCTTGTCGAGGTATGGCGGCTTGCGTACCCTGATTACCCCCAGAGCTATGCCAGCGGGAGTTTTACTCCTGGAAGGTTCTACCAAGCTGGACAGGTTTGCGCGGGCAGGGGTCAGACTAAAGCAGACACCCTGGTCCTCCAGGTTGGGGGTTTTAGCATAGGGCTGACACCCCTCTCTATGTAAAAAAAAAAAAATTGAAGTTATGGAAACAACAACGAATAAACAAACTTTGCTGCGGGACGGACATCCAGAGTCTGAGGCTCGTAACCAGAGTTGGGGCACTGTACGAAGGATGGCCGCCGACTGAGCAAAGTGGAATCAATTTGTTGTTGCCCTACAAGACGCCACTAGGCATGATGGCCACTGACTGCTTTGACGGTCGGCGGCTAAGGATCAAAGAAGAAGAATAGGTTGAACAGGATCTTTTTATCTATAAAATAAAATAAAAATGTTTAGTTAATCGATTGTCTGACTCATAAGACTTACTCAAACTCTTTACCACTCATGTACCCTTTAATTTAGAAAACTAATGCCATAAATGAAAGTTAATTTTTTTAATTTACTACCGGTATTTCATAAACGTATAGCCAACACCAGTTGTGAACGATGCTTTGGCAATCCATCAAGTCAAAAAGGTTAAAGCAATCGATTACAGCACACCGAAGGATCGGAGTCGACCTGCACCAGCTGACAAAGCTTCTGGACTTCCTGTGAACCGACGAACAACTGCGAACAATTCAACAGACAACGTTAGCATGCCAGAGGTCAAGAATGTTGGAGTTGAGCTTGCCATGGTCTCGCAAAATTTTCAAAGGTCTGAATTTTAATAAATCAGCGCATTAAAATATTTTTTTTTAAGATAGAAAAGACTAGTTTATTTTTAGTTCATTAACCGCGAATCTATGGCATTATTGGTACAATATGAATTCGTTAAAACCACGTTGAACATAGCAGCGTGGGTAATTATTAATAGAGCTATTATGTACCAAAGAACCGGGTTAAGACATTCTAGTTTCCTGTAGATTATAAAAGAAACGTTCCGTGTAATAAATTACCCGCGCGTGTCTGATGAGAGGAAAAAAGAAATAGAACTATGGCTCCTTCGTGCGTGTCGTAATAGACGATTAATATGAGGTTGTGCTTGAGGCACACATTAATTATTTTGGGCATGTTATGAGAAGAAGAAAACTGGAATATATTGTGACGACATGAAAGATTGAAGGACAAAGAGAGATCGACAATGAAAGATTGAAGGACAAAGAGAGATCGACAATGAAAGATTGAAGGACAAAAAGATAGAGATCGACAATGAAAGATTGAAGGACAAAGAGATAGAGATCGACAATGAAAGATTGAAGGACAAAGAGAGATCGACAATGAAAGATTGAAGGACAAAAAGATAGAGATCGACAATGAAAGATTGAAGGACAAAGAGAGATCGACAATGAAAGATTGAAGGACAAAAAGATAGAGATCGACAATGAAAGATTGAAGGACAAAGAGAGATCGACAATGAAAGATTGAAGGACAAAAAGATAGAGATCGACAATGAAAGATTGAAGGACAAAGAGAGATCGACAATGAAAGATTGAAGGACAAAAAGATAGAGATCGACAATGAAAGATTGAAGGACAAAGAGAGATCGACAATGAAAGATTGAAGGACAAAAAGATAGAGATCGACAATGAAAGATTGAAGGACAAAGAGAGATCGACAATGAAAGATTGAAGGACAAAAAGATAGAGATCGACAATGAAAGATTGAAGGACAAAGAGAGATCGACAATGAAAGATTGAAGGACAAAAAGATAGAGATCGACAATGAAAGATTGAAGGACAAAGAGAGATCGACAATGAAAGATTGAAGGACAAAGAGAGATCGACAATGAAAGATTGAAGGACAAAAAGATAGAGATCGACAATGAAAGATTGAAGGACAAAGAGAGATCGACAATGAAAGATTGAAGGACAAAAAGATAGAGATCGACAATGAAAGATTGAAGGACAAAGAGAGATCGACAATGAAAGATTGAAGGACAAAAAGATAGAGATCGACAATGAAAGATTGAAGGACAAAAAGATAGAGATCGACAATGAAAGATTGAAGGACAAAAAGATAGAGATCGACAATGAAAGATTGAAGGACAAAGAGAGATCGACAATGAAAGATTGAAGGACAAAAAGAAAGATTGAAGTAATAGAGATCGACAATGAAAGATTGAAGGACAAAGAGAGATCGACAATGAAAGATTGAAGGACAAAAAGAGAGATCGACAATGAAAGATTGAAGGACAAAAAGAGAGATCGACAATGAAAGATTTGAAGGACAAAGAGAGATCGACAATGAAAGATTGAAGGACAAAAAGATAGAGATCGACAATGAAAGATTGAAGGACAAAGAGAGATCGACAATGAAAGATTGAAGGACAAAAAAATAGAGATCGACAATGAAAGATTGAAGGACAAAGAGAGATCGACAATGAAAGATTGAAGGATAAAGAGAGATCGACAATGAAAGATTGAAGGACAAAGAGAGATCGACAATGAAAGATTGAAGGACAAAGATCGACAATGAAAGATTGAAGGACAAAAAAATAGAGATCGACAATGAAAGATTGAAGGACAAAGAGAGATCGACAATGAAAGATTGAAGGACAAAGAGAGATCGACAATGAAAGATTGAAGGACAAAGAGAGATCGACAATGAAAGATTGAAGGACAAAGAGAGATCGACAATGAAAGATTGAAGGACAAAGAGAGATCGACAATGAAAGATTGAAGGACAAAGAGAGATCGACAATGAAAGATTGAAGGACAAAGAGAGATCGACAATGAAAGATTGAAGGACAAAGAGAGATCGACAATGAAAGATTGAAGGACAAAAAGATAGAGATCGACAATGAAAGATTGAAGGACAAAGAGAGATCGACAATGAAAGATTGAAGGACAAAGAGAGATCGACAATGAAAGATTGAAGGACAAAGAGAGATCGACAATGAAAGATTGAAGGACAAAGAGAGATCGACAATGAAAGATTGAAGGACAAAGAGAGATCGACAATGAAAGATTGAAGGACAAAGAGAGATCGACAATGAAAGATTGAAGGACAAAGAGAGATCGACAATGAAAGATTGAAGGACAAAAAAGATAGAGATCGACAATGAAAGATTGAAGGACAAAGAGAGATCGACAATGAAAGATTGAAGGACAAAGAGAGATCGACAATGAAAGATTGAAGGACAAAAAGATAGAGATCGACAATGAAAGATTGAAGGACAAAAAGATAGAGATCGACAATGAAAGATTGAAGAACAAAGAGAGATCGACAATGAAAGATTGAAGGACAAAGAGAGATCGACAGTGAAAGATTGAAGGACAAAGAGAGATCGACAATGAAAGATTGAAGGACAAAGAGAGAGATCGACAATGAAAGATTGAAGGACAAAAAGATAGAGATCGACAATGAAAGATTGAAGGACAAAGAGAGATCGACAATGAAAGATTGAAGGACAAAGAGAGATCGACAATGAAAGATTGAAGGACAAAGAGAGATCGACAATGAAAGAATGAAGGACAAAGAGAGAGAGACAAAGAAAGATAGAAGGACAAAAAGAGATAGAGCGACAATGAAAGATTGAAAGACAAAGAGAGATCGACAATGAAAGATTGAAGGAAAAAGAGAGATCGACAATGAAAGATTGAAGGACAAAGAGAGATCGACAATGAAAGATTGAAGGACAAAAAAGATAGAGATCGACAATGAAAGATTGAAGGACAAAGAGAGATCGAAATGAAAAGATTGAAGGACAAAGAGAGATCGACAATGAAAGATTGAAGGACAAAGAGAGATCGACAATGAAAGATTGAAGGACAAAAAGATAGAGATCGACAATGAAAGATTGAAGGACAAAGAGAGATCGACAATGAAAGATTGAAGGACAAAGAGAGATCGACAATGAAAGATTGAAGGACAAAGAGAGATCGACAATGAAAGATTGAAGGACAAAGAGATAGAGATCGACAATGAAAGATTGAAGGACAAAGAGAGATCGACAATGAAAGATTGAAGGACAAAAAGATAGAGATCGACAATGAAAGATTGAAGGACAAAGAGAGATCGACAATGAAAGATTGAAGGACAAAGAGAGATCGACAATGAAAGATTGAAGGACAAAGAGAGATCGACAATGAAAGATTGAGGGACAAAGAGAGACCGACAATGAAAGATTGAGGGACAAAGAGAGATCGACAATGAAAGATTGAAGGACAAAGAGATAGAGGTCGACAATGAAAAAAGATGCTGGACATTTTGACATCAGGTCATGGACATAAATCAACAACATAATTGATAAATAGTGCTGGAGACCGGAAGTTGTGGAGAGACTTGATCGCCAACGTAGGCGTGGTACTTGAAGAAGAAGAAGCTTGAGGATGGTTGTTGCGTGCATATTTTGACGCACATATTACAAAAATCGATATGGCTATTTAATATGGAAAAGATATAGACATTCATTCATTTGTGTATGAAAATGCTGTCTATGGTAAAGCTAGATAATTCATGATTGATTTACACTTTTGATTATAGGAGTAATCGTTCTTGATATTGATTCGGCGCATGGATATTGCACTCATGTCCGTACTTATTTGTTAGGGCCAGAAAATAGATTAATTTGCTTATTATGTTTATGGCCTGAATTCATATGTATTACATATTATTAGTACAAGTAGAATCAGTCCTATATTGTATATTTTGGATGGGTAGGCAGGACTATATTCTTGTTATGCCGCTCTAGCGGAAGTAGGAGTTGTCTTGACAAGTCGTGATGAGTTCCGATGTACCGTTTACAATGGCGGGTTACGCATTTTCAAGGGCTGGTACATTCTTAAGTAAAAATGATTTATGAAGTGGTTTTTTCTTCTGTAGGAGATTGTGTCTCTACTAGAGTTTGTGTTAGAGACTCTCCTAATGTACGGTATCATGTATGATTCGGACTCCAGGTAATGCCAGACCCTATTTTTGATGATCTCATGTCGGTTAGACCTAGCTGGAATATTGTGCTTCGCAACGCTAGGGTCATGTTTGTATCGACGAAGATGACGGGCTTCCATACAGCAGTTATGTCTACGTGAAGTAACTGGATTACTGTAGAACTGTATGGAGAAACTTTAGGAAATTATTCATATGCATTTCAAATTAACTTTGGCTTATATATACCCTCCTGTGAGTGAGTGAGCGACAACTCAGGAAGGCGGCCATGTTACATTCCTGTCATCATATTTTTTGAATCACTGTCCAGAGAACGGGGCATGTATCTTACTATTCGGACAGTGGCAAGGAGATCTCAATTTTGATAGAAACCCCTTATCGTGGTTTCATAATATGATATAAACTGTGAACATAAAGCAACTTTAGTTACTTACCGATCCGCCTTCACTGACGCGTTTAGTCAGATAGGGGATGCGGCCATAATGTATGATAACATTGGAAGCTATTGATGTACTACCCATGATATATGAATGTGTCATGACATGGGATCTACTATGTATGGCTGCAGATTGATGTGTCAACATATACCCATGATTTACTCGTTATGTCCCAGTGTGTGCGTCTAAATAACCTGTGTAAAAAAGATTCCAGCAGTCTGCATTGGTGCCTTGTAGACACAAGTGAATGAGTGCTTAGATTGGTCAGAACACGAACAGTCCACCATTCGCGTTAATCACACTCTACACTTCCACTCCATATATACACCATCCTGCGTCGGTTGAATTGACCAAGTTTAGGGCCTGCTCCCCCTGGAGCCTTAGAGGGAAACTACTGCTTACAGCTGCCTTTGCCTCCCCTAACTCAGGACTAGGGTGAGTTACCCATTTACAGCTGGGTAGACTGGAGCATGCCTGATCTCAACAACTCGGTACACTACAATGGACATATACCGTAGTGGCACCACAAACAACATGCTACAGTGATTGATAGTGGAGCTTTACCGAAGAAAGAGAACACACTTTACACCACACTTTACACTGACACTTTACAATGGTGTCATCCTATTATGTAGGGATGTACCGAATAGTGGTTTTTACTATTCGGCCGAACACGAATAGAGGCCTTTAACTAGTCGACCGAATACGAAAAGTGAGTAAACGTTTGGCATAAAAAGTTGTGTTCATATGTCTACTGACATTGTTATTAATTATAAAGTAATCAACAACAAACACGTGACGTTTCAAAATGTTACCGCGTTACAAAAATGGGGCAAATATCTTGGAACTTTTAAATGCTACTAACTAACCACTAATCAGTTTTTAAATTCAGTTCAATCGTGATTGCTTCGTGAAACATGCATTCGTTTTCAAACAAATTAGTCTCTCACCATTCTCTGCCAAAAGACGAAATCTGTTGTCTGAAAACGTGTTGCCGACTATTCGTATTCGATTGCAGCGTACTATTCGGCCGAATACGAAAAGTTCATTGAGTGTACTTTTCGGCACCGAATCGAATACGAATCGAATATTCAGCGTATTCCACTGAATACAATTGTGTACATTGTTTTGATGCAGGCTTCCTGTAAATGAACCCACTGCAGTGGAGGTGCCATGCTCCATATGGGACTAAAAGGGAAATGATGATAATGCTTATAAGTATAAATATATATAGGCCTATTTTAAAAAAAAATAGTTTTGGCGAGGTGCACTCCGCTCAATCTAAACACATGGTTCGTCGGTTATATTTGGGCGCATGTCCGAAATATAAAGGACACTGTTGTCTGGTGCATATTAGAACTTAGGAAATATAAAGGTAGTCCCTTAGCAGATACTGACGTAGGGGAGTGACGTGTTAGAGATTTCATTATACTAGGTCCAGAGGTGGGGTGATCAAGTTCCCTTTCTCACTGCTTTTTCTTTCCCTAACTCAAGTTGAAAGTCAGGTACCCATTTACAGCTAGGTAGACTGAAGCGTGTTGATACCGTGAATCGAACCTGGCACCTTTGCCGCGACAGACCAGCGCTCTGTCAATCGGGCGCTCGTATAAGAACTTACTAGCCACAAATAACCGCTAACTCACAAAGTGGGCAAGTCCACGCCATCTTCGGAAGGCTTATTTATGTTGCCAAATAATACACAATTTAAATTAAACAAAGTTTTGATGTATACGCGATCAATATGTGTTATCGTTATTTGATAAATTGAACCGACTATATTTGAAAGTCTGTTTTTTTTTTTTTTTTAAGCGCGTGTGCATTTTCAAGTGCAAAAAATAAAACCAACCATTAAGAACTTCACTTTGTCCACCTGTCGCAAGACACAAGTCAGGAACTGCTAGACAGATTTTGATAGATTTCCGTTTGTAAGACTTGGCAAAAAATGTGTCGACCAAATTTGAAATTGATCTACCTCGTATAAGAATTAATTCATAACCCTCCACTCCCAAAGGAGCATAGGCCTTCAACAAACACATGCCAAGTCCTCCTGTCACGTGCCATCATCTCAAGTTCTTTCCACGTTCTCCTCGTCATTTTCACCTGTGTTTCCAGCTCTCTTCTCCATGTGCTTCTTGGTCTACCTCTGCCTCTCTTGCCCTGTGTGTTCCAGAACAAGGACTGCCTTGTAATACAATCAACAGGTTTCCTCAGTGTGTGTCCTATCCATCGCCATCGTCTTCTTCTCATCTCTTGTTCCACTGGCACTTGTCTAGTTCTTATCATCAGTTCCACGTTGGTAACCTTGTCATACCATTTCAATCCCTCTATTCTACGCAAGCACCCATTTATGAAAGTCTGTAGCTTTTTGGTTCTTGTTTTTGTTTTCTCCATGTCTCAGAGCCATACAATAGGACTGACTTCACATTTGAGTTGAAGATTCTTATTTTCGTGTTGGATCCAATTTCTCTTGATCTCCATATATTTCCCAATGCAATGAAAGCTCCTCTTGCTTTTTGTATTCTTAGTTTGATATCACTGTCTGTCCCTCCAACTTTGTCTATATTGCTGCCAAGATATGTGTACAATTCTACATCTTGTATTGGTGTTTCTTCAAGTTCAACCCTGTTATCATTACCTGCATTTATTCTCATTATTTTTGACTTTTCCCTGTGTATTATCAGACCCAATTGCCGTGACCTCTCATCGAGTGTTTTCAATTAGTCCTGCATCTGATTACGGTTATGGGACAGAAGAGCCAAGTCCTCAGCAAAATCCAGATCATCCAACTGCTTAGTCAGAGTCCACTGGATTCCATTTCTGTTTTGTGTTGTCGATGATCTGATAAGAATTAAGGGCACTTTTAAATGACTTCTACGGTTTCAATTATTTTTGAAGGTCATCTGCCGCTCTGTTGTTTTATTTTATTTTATTTTATTTTTTAAAATGTCGCTTTACGCAAGCTGTTTTAAGAAGTCACATGATTCATGCATCATGAAAATTGCATCTTCTGCGTATCATTGAATATTTGCTGTGTTCCGCCAACTGCTCATACTGCATTTCCTTTGTAATATTAAATAGTTATTATAACTAATAAATCAACGAAGCTAATGCGCCTATATCCATGATTCGCAACAGTAGATATTTCTTCTTGTTCTAGGAAAGCCCAGTTTTATTGGGTTCTTTCAAAGCATCATAGATCACAGCAGTTGCTATGCTTAGGATACGGTACCTTTGAACAGGCTGTATGTGCATTATGTCTTGAGCGGTTTACGTGGGTCTGTTATGAGGCAAATAAAGAATATTCCTACAGCACACCTTAGGCATGTCGTACATGGCGACTAATATGGAGCTGGCAACCTCATCATGTCAAACATATTGCTACAGAAACTACCGCGGCAAAAGCATGTGAATGTATTGTGCAGGCTTCATGCACGAGGGGCAAGCTGCAGTGGTGGCTCTATGCTCTATATGGAGCAAAAAGGAAAATGGTAATGATATTGCACATTATATTACTAATTATAATAATTATACTAAGTATAGCATTAATGAACTCCCCCTATGCCGGTCCTAAGCCCGTGAAGAAAAAGTGAGGAGGGATTCTCACTGACCTGACTGCGGTTTATGCATCTAAGGAAGTAGCGTTTAAAACCGTGAGCCAGACGACAGACAGCATGCATGGAGGCCATAAGGAGGCAGCTCCACCATCTTGCAAAGGCACAACAGGCCAACCACCTGTTTGTTTTAAAATCTGAATACAAGAAACGATCAAATATGAGAGATCACGAGCCAGAGATCCAGACCTCCAGGACGACCCAACGTTCTCTGGCAAGACAACCAGGCCGGATTAAGCCAAGAATGGCCTCTACACTTTATAGTGTTTGGTCCCCCCTTCGCCTAATATGCAATAATTTTTTTTTTTTCAAACACCCTTAGCATGGTGGTGGTGGTATATACTAGTATTCTTCTTCCTTCTTCCTCGTTCGTCCTGAAAAGGACGTTGGTTGCGTCGTGTCTGTTTACAGCAAAGCTGTGGTATCTGCGCCTTTCGGCCGACACATCCGACTTCAGCACGGCATATTTTGGGACCGGGTTTGCCTTCCCTCTTCGATCCCTACTCTCTCAGCCAGACTGCAGTGATGCAGCCTGTTTCCAGGACCAACACTTGGAGGTGGAGTAGGGTCTTGGTCAGCTCTGGTTCGCTGACCCTGACGCAAGCAGTCAAGCTATTGGTCGCTGACTGCATTCTCTGTTGCTGCGTCTTTGGGTCCCATATACTAGTATTAATAATATTCTAGTATGTTAGTTTGTTAGCATTTAATTCTTCTTTTATTAGTAATTATTTTTTAATAATGTTTATTAGTATAGCAAAAAGTTCATACGCCGTTATGATTTTACGGGGTGTTTTATTTCGTTGAAGCTATTTGTGTTTTTACTGTCTCTTTAGAACGTTGTGAGTGCAATTGCAAAGTGCTAACATTTTCTTTTTGTACATGAATCGATACATTTTTTTTTTAAAACTTATGCACGGGCCCCCAAGACCTCCGGGCCCCAGGCTTCAGCTTATTTATCCTAATGGATAATTCGACCCTGAGGACAATATTAGACAATCTCTGAAGGACCGAGAACTTTATACTGGAACCAGTTTAGGAGGACGACAACCGATAGGATAGTATGGCGCATTAGTTACAAACGTCCAAGATAGGCAAACAAGACATGTAAACTTACTATTTATGTACCTGCAAGATTAAACTATCTCATGTACATAACAAAATCAGTTGTTTCCTTCATCTGAAGAAGTTCGAAGATCATCATTTCCTGTTTCGCTCCTAACGAAGCAGGGGTCCACTTACACGTAGCCGGAACCAAAGTATCCATGAACTGTTGTAGTGTAGTTTCTGTAGCTATCTGTTTTACCTGGTCATTTTGCCAGCCCCGTGCCCAACCTTGTATTATATGAAGATATTCAAGTAGACGTCTGGGAGTCTACGAAAAAGAAGAATATCTGCGTGAGGGACCAATAACGCGGTTCATGCACCTCTGGTAACTACATGGGGCAAGTTCTTAGATAAATAACCTAAGAAGCTGGTCTTTGAAGAAAGGTATGGAAGAATCATGGATGGAGGAGAAGAGAGACTTAGAGGGTAGGGGGGCAGTTAATAGTTGGACTAAATGAGCTAGCGAGGGCAAATTGTACTGAATGTTGAGATGTGATATAAAGGCACTCCACTGAAAGAAAGAAATAAAAGCGGTTATGATTCTCTGTCCAGGCAGCTGATGGATGCCCTTTCGAAGTTGGATGACGTCAGGTTTCGTCTGAAAGAACTAGAGAGCGAGAAAGAGCTCCTGACAGCAGAAATCGAACTTAGAAAGAAGATTACGCAGAGGCTACAGGCTGAGAATTCCCGTGAAAGAGAAATGCGGCAGCAAGCAGAGCTAAAAATGGAGGTTTGTCATTAGAGAACCACTTCGTTTTTCTTAGCTATCATCGCCATAATTTATATTGTGTTCGTCATGTTGGTTTCATCGTTATAACAATAACCACTTCAAACTGTTTGCCTTTTACCATCAAGGGCGTTTGCTGGGAGGACAAAGCAGTGAAACCACACCCCTGTGCCCCATCCAGCTACACCGTATTTTGGGACCGAAGATGCGTCAGAGTCAGCGAACCAGAGCTGACCAAGACCCTACTCCACCTCCACGTGGTGGTCCTGGAAACAGGCTGCATCACTGCAGTCTGGCTGAGAGAGTAGGGATCGAAGAGGGAAGGCAAACCCGGTCTCAAAAAATGCCGTGCCGAAGTCGGATGTGTCGGCCGAAAGGCGCAGATATCGCAGCTCCGGTGTAAACAGACACAACGCAACCAACGTCCTTTTCAGGACGAACGAGGAAGAAGAAGAAGAAGACACCGAATTTTTCTCCCTACTTCTTCTATACGTGTTTTGATCAACAATTACCACCACTAATTCTGGTCCTGTTTTCATTTAAACAAAATTGCTTATCTACCACCCGCAGTATTTGTGTACCTAGTGCCACCACTTCTTTTACCACCTCAAATAAACCCTTATCTATTGCCCTCAAATAAACCCTTTATCTATTGCCTTCAAATAAACCCTGTATATTGTCTTTATATATAAAAAGTATATATTTTATTCACTAAATGTCGCGTGTTTGTCTCCCTTGCTCTGCAGTAATGGACAAACAATGGCCAAACTTAGAGTATAACGATGAAGGTATTCAAAGATAATCAACCTTCGCTCAAGATGACTCTTGGTAGAGATATAAATAGAAGAATGATGCTTCTACTTTAGGGAGCCTCACAGGAATTTTAAGACATCAAGCATGACAACAGAGATTAAGCTATCATGAACTTTTTATCTTTCCGCCCCTTATGTGAGGAAAAAGAAATTTGCTCGTATTTTTTTAGCCCCCCTGCTCTACTTTGCCTTCCCCCGACCATTTGGTTGGCAAAGGCACCGGTTGCTTGGGTGGGCCCTTTCGAGGCTAGGGGCCCGGCTCCGCTCCTCCCCGGTTGTAGCTGATAGGAGCGACGCCATGACGTAAGTCGAGATTGTCGCATGACTCCATACCGCAAAAGCGTGTGTGTCCTAATTTTTCCCGATGTCTGCGCCGTAGCTAACACACTCCGTCTTCGGCAGGCCGGGTTGTGTTTGTTGTTCAGGGTTGTCTCCCATAGCCTTTCCATCTCCCGGTGGTAGCTGCAAGGCAGCAGATTGGTTTGTTTACCGAGGTTTACCTTCCCCGTGGCTAGAGCTTATAGCGGCTCTTACTCGCTTGATGCACCCGTCATAGGACATATGGGGGATTTCAGTGGGGGTATCAGTGCCACCTGTTACCCCTCCCCGTCCTGCTGGGAGGACATCGCCGTTTGGTCCGCGACTGCTTATTCGTCCAGCAACGCTGACTTAATTCGCAGCTGACACACCATATCTGGAGGTCGTTCCACTATCCGCCACCCGTGGACGCGCCTGGTTGGGGTCGGTCGCCCCTTTGCCAGGTTTAGCCCCCCAACTATAATGATTCAGTAAAATATTACCTCAATAAGTCTTGATAAATATGTATTTGAATTAACTGAGTCATATGGGTGCAATTCACTCAATAATGGTTAAATCAACTATCAATTTGTATTTACAGATAAGAAATTTAATAATCAATTATAGTCAACAAATGAAAATAGCGTTTTTATGAAACAATGAATCATGTTTCTGTTCGTTATCCTGGCTGTCTTAATTGTTGAATTGTCTTCTTCTTGAAGACATGGAAATGCAGTGAAGCAGTCCCAAAATGTTACAGATTATAAGCGACATTTTCGCTCACCTGCCCACCTGTGGTTTCGTTTAAAAAAAAAAAAACTCCAATCAGAAGTGGTTTATATTAGCACTTCCATATCTGTCCAACCACAAATTAATATCTGATATCTGTAGCGGGTCTTTTTCCCCCCATTACCCTCATCTGTAGAACATTCTGCATGACACACAAGATATTTTCTTTACATGTCATTTACAAATTCATTTGCCTGTCTTTCGTGACCATATAAGGTCTCGCTTCTTCCGTTTCGCCTGTCATGTTTACAACTCACTACCTCGCAGATCTAACATTATAATCGTCTCCTAGATGTTATTTCCTTGTAATTGTTTATTACAATCAACTTCATCTGCCGGAAGTATTACACCACTGTCAGTGTTTTAATCTTTAGCAAGATGGTCATTTCTTACATCCTAGTGAGATTAACCGTGTATTTTATCACGTCATGTTTGCGAGCTCGCACCTTATCAGGCGACAACCCCGTATCGTCCGCAGAGAGTAAGTGGGAGTTTACAATAGGAATGCCACTCAGTGTAGACTCTAACCCCGTCTGGAGCTAGCGATAAGCGAAAAATCAATATAGCAAGTTCGCTCTGCACAAACAGAAGTCAATTTTGTTTCAAGAACAGGTCGGACGATCCGGTTAAAATTAAAAGAGTGACAAGTTAGAACAAGATGTGATACGAAAACCTTAAACTATGAAAGTGAAAACTACGTCAAGTAGCGGGTGAGAAAATGAAAAGGAAAGGCACAAAACAAAGGTGAAAAGATGACACAGGAAAATGAAACGGTCGAATATTGACACGTTGCACTAAAATATCACTTACAATCACTAAAATGTGTATCAAATACAATCATTTAAATGTGTATTACTAACAAGAATATAAAAGCAATCAAATGGCCTTATCACGAAATAAAGAATGGAACAGTGCTTAATTAACAACATAACAGCGGAAGAAATTGATGGAATTCCATTTAAGAATTTCCTTATGCGTCCGTCCTAAAGTTTGTCCCATCTTTTTCCCAAAATAGTAGCATTTGTTTGATGTTGGACATAATTTCTGGAATTCTTCCCAATTTTTAATTCGGTTAATTTGAATAAAAAGTGGAGTTTGTTAAATTCGCAGTAACACAGCCGATATAGTCACTCCAGTCAATACTCCCTTAAATAATGATTCGGAGACGGAGTAATAGATAGTTTGTTTTGGATTGATTTTTAAAAAAATACGTACTAAAGCAAGATTTTTTAAAATATCCGTATGTTTACAAAACATGTTGTGGCAAAGCAGCTGTTAATTAATTAGTCAAATTTCAATCCTTGGATATTTTTTTTTTCACTTTGTGACGCATTGCTCCATAGCTTCATTAGCAATACGTTCAGATAAATGACCACAGGAGAATTATTGCCGACATGAAGATATACAGCGGAATGAGCACAACATAACTGTTCCCGAAACATGTTGGCGGTAATGCTGCTTGTATTCTGAGAAATTTCTGAACAGACTAGCTCCACAAGATCCTCCAAACATCAAACCAGTGGGAAAGGAGTTATAAGTTAAATGTTCAAAACAATTAAGGAAGAAATAAAGAAGGCCATAAAGCATATCAGACTGCGGTTCCCAGCTAGGATCTAGGGGATCCTTTGTGTACCGAAGTAAAATTGTCCAAAACTTTGAAAATAAAATCAAATGAACAGAAAAAACCGCACTCGTCCATGTGGAAAAAAAAATATACAAGAACAGACTGAATGTGGGGCTAGACTTGCGACTTAAAATATTGCCTTTGTATGACGAAATTGTTCGTCCTCTTTTCTTGTTTTCAATCCTCTCCGTCAGGTTACTCGGCGATCCATTCTTCGGCCTCTTTCCTTCATTTGTTTAATACGCTTTTATTGATCGAGGTTATCTTGTCGCCCCACTCGGTTTACCTGAGCGTTTGATCTAGGTTTTTTGTTTTTTTGTTGTAGCCACGTCGACGTGTTTGTTCTATTAATCGTCAACGCCAGAAAGATTAAAAGTTTACAGGTAGCGACATTTTTATTGTTAAGCCATACGCATAATTGAGAGATAACAGTGTAATCTTCTTCACACAAGATGACATCTGGCAACAGACTTGTGTCGGAGAATGTCGATAACGAATGTTTGATTCGGGGACATGGCTTGCAGATAATTGCCACAAAGCCATGTTGCCACGGGTTTTCCAACCTGGAACCCAGAGGGTATTTTAAGATAATGTGTGAATTCTGCATACATGACCAACTGGAAAGGAGTAGAACACGAGAAATGATATGGCACTTCTGGCAGAAACAACTACGAGAAAGTAACTCTTGGAAGAGATTATCAGTGATAATCTATGATAGATCGGTAATGTAGAGATTTTGGTAAACATGACAAGTAACAGGAAGTGGCAAACTCTTATATGGTCATGGAGTATGTTCAAATGAGTTTGAAAATATCATGTAAGGGGAACATCGCATGTTGTCATGTAGTAATGTTCAGTATGAGGGCGGAAAACCCATACCAAAATCAGACTATTTGCGGTTGGTTTGGTATTGGAATGTTGGACTAAACGGGTTCTGATTTAATCTTTTCTCAACGGAGAAACATGTGCTTGCAAGCGAAAATTTTGCTTATAACCTAGAACATTTTAAGACTACGCTTTGCATTTCTATCTCATCAAGCAGAAATCTCAGACAGCCAGGATAACGAATAGATTCAGGATTCCAGCATAGGACAGGACATAGTTTTAGAGGATCTTCTAAAATTAGAAAGGACAAAAACTCTCAACTATAGTACTGGAAGTCACAAGTCCTCGGAACCAGCCTACACTGTGAATAGTTGAGACAACACTTAACGCAGTAAACTTAACCATCTCAAAACAGTTGCTCGACAATATTCGGACCTTATCTTGCATCAAGTCTGCAATTCACCCGATATTCAGGGTAAGTTGTAATATGTATCTTTTATCATTTTATTTTTGGCATATGTAAATTGCTTATGAATGTACGTGTGGCTGGCAAACTCATTACTTCAAATACGAGGGGCGTTCAGAAAGTAATGCACCACATCGTTTTTCTCACCTAATAATGAAGATAGAAGCATGACATTTTGCACACTTCAAATATGGCATGTGCCAATTGTGTGCACCAAATTGCACTACAACCGGCCAAATAATACGGCTGCCCTAAACCGTTGAAATGGAGCGTGTTAGCAACTTGCGTTATAAGCAGCGAATTGTGATAGAATTTCTCGTTGCAGAGAAGGAAACTGTTGTGAACATTAACAAGTGTGTCTGTGATGTGTATGGAAGTTTTGCAGTCGACAAGAGTACAGTCAGTTGCTGGGTTCAGAGAATCAAAGAATCAGGAAGTGGAGATACTGAGCTGCTTGGTCGGCCGCGCTGTGGACGTCCTGCCACAGCCACCAACGCAGAAATGTTGAAATGCGCTGAGGGCATTATTCTTACTGATAGGCGAATCACTACTCAACCGTTGGCCTTACAGCTGTTAGTCAGCATTGGTAGTGCAAATGCAGTTATAAAAACTCTCGGATTTTCTAAAGTTTGCGCAAGATGGGTTTCTCGAAGTCTCACAAATGACCACCGATTGCAAAGGAAAGCAACTTCTTCTGAATTGTTGGAGCGTTTCAATGCTGATGGAGAGAACTTTTTGGCTAAGATCGTTACAGGTGACGAAACCTGGGCACACCATTTTGAACCTGAGACAAAAAGACAGTCAATGGAGTGGCATCATCCGCAATCACTACGAAGAAAAAAAATTCAAGACAATTCCTTCAGCTTGAAAGGTCATGATCACTGTCTTTTGGGACATTGAAGGTGTGATTCTTGTGGACGTTATGCCAAGAGGAAAGACAATCAATTCGTAAGCTTACATTAAGACATTGAAAAAACTCAATCAACGTTTTCGCAGAGTTCGGCCGCACAAGAATCCAGCAGACCTGCTTCTCCTTCACGACAATGTGCGACCTCACACAAATCTGGCAACACGGGAAGCAATCACAAAATTGGGTTGGACTGTACTACCCCATCCACCCTATAGTCCCGATTTGGCACCCTCTGATTTTCATCTATTTGGTCCACTTAAAGATACACTCCGTGGGACAAGGTTTGAAGATGATGAAGGAGTGATTCATGCAGCGAAGAAATGGCTACATGATCAAGACAAAATCTGGTACAGGCTAGGAATACATGCACTTGTTTCGCGCTGGCATAAAGCCGTACAAGTTGATGGGGATTATGTTGAATAATACCGATGTTTACATGACATATCCATGTATATTGTGTATAAATTTCACGCTTTTTGAATAAACAGCTCCCGAGAAAAACGTTGTGGTGCATTACTTTCTGAACGCCCCTCGTAACTTGACACATGAACCACCACTGCAAGAGCTGGTGACTGTTTCGGGCGGGTTCCTCACAAGGAACCAATAGCAGAGGTAACCCCTGGTTCCATAGAGAGGAGGAAGTGCATGAAGATATCATGTCATATATATATATATATATAAATAAATAAATAAATAAATAAATAAATAAATAAATATATAAATAAATATATAAATAAATAAATAAATATATATATATAAATATATATATATATAAATATATATATATAAATATATATATATATATATATATATATATATATATATATATATATATATATATATATATATATATATATATATATATATATATATATATATATTTATATATATATATATATATATATATATATATATATATATATATATATATATATATATATATATATATATATATATATATATATATATATATATATATATATAAATATAAATATATATATATATACTGGGAGCCGCGCTGGTGTAATGGTTAAGACGTTGCGCTAGCGACCAGGTTTTCAAGGTTCAAGCCCGGGCGCCGGCATTTGTAGGAGTGTCATCGACGGGAATTTGACTGAATAACCTGAACGGCTCCTGCAGATAAACCTTCTGTGGATGGGAAGGAACGAGGGAAGGAGCGACGCTCCTGACCGGGTTGGAAGGAAAAGTCCACTGTCTCCCCAGCCTCGCAATGACGTGTCATTGGGCCAAAAGGGCTGGAAAGCTCGAGTGCCGCTGGTTAGAAAAAAAAAAAAAAAATATATATATATATATATATATATATATATATATATATATATATATATATATATATATATATATATATATATATATATATATATATATATATATATATATTAGTAAGTTTTACTTGCATATATATATATATATATATATATATATATATATATATATATATATATATATATATATATATATATATATATATATATATATATATATATATATATATATATATATATATGTCGTGATTTTAATGAAATTTCTGTCACTTTTAGCCGAGTGGTCTGCCCTGTCGTGTTCTCTATTTTTGTCTATGCCCACTTTTTGTCTTATAGCTCCTAATAGCACTATTTCTGGCATTGGTCATGTCAAACTTACGTTGGACAGGCTAAATTACACCCCTCTGCACGTGGACAGCTGCATCTAGCTAAAGGTCCTTTTATTCTACCTTTCTTGTAGATGGCGGCTAGTTTCCTATTCTTTGATTTACAGAGAACTCGTGGACACAGGGAAGTAACTCTAATTGTTCATCCTTCCACCTACGTCTAGAATCTCGAACTCAGGTCGCTCGTAAGACTGCCTAGTGTTTCTTCAGATTACGTATTTTTCCTGTATCTAAAGTCGGCAGGAAAAAATTTCCCTAGACCCTTATGTCGTGTTACGTGAGATCCTTGCACGTGCAAAAGCCATCTGTAGACTTTATCTTGTTATGTAAGCGAGTTGTCTTTATTAATCAGTACCATTGTCTCAAGAAAATTCTGCCACTGGACAAAGTGATATTCTGCGCCAGAGCTAATAGCAGTTGTAGTGAAGGAATTATTCTTTATTCGGTTTTCACACATTTACTTATTTAATACATTGAGGTGTTAGCTTAATCTAATAGAATAGAGATCCCGTGTTACTTTAATTCATCTTAAATACTTATATATACATTTTTTCCTTAAGGTAAATTTTTCCGTGACCGGGATACCCTGAATATATTAAGTAAGCCACGATCCATAATCACAAAGTGTTAGCTAGGAGTGGTTTTTCGTAAGACAAAAAAGGGGAGCCGATTATAATATTATTACCCAATTTTCCGCTTGGTTGTTTGTATAATATTACTGTAAAGAGTTTTTGCTATTTGATATATATTGAGTGTAAGCCCAACGCCAAATTGTTGGTAACTCTTTCAGTGTTATCCCTACTTGGGTAAATTATCACTCGGTCCACATATAATTATCATGGAGTGTGGGGATACCCAAATTTGTTTTTGCCTTTCCATAGCGTATGTGGGACCAGGTGTGTGTGTGTGTGTGTGTGAATATATTTTTAGCCTCAGATTGCCTTACGACGCGGTGCACAAGCAACGCGTGACTGGTAAATAGTAGGGAGGGCGGGGCTTACCTGGGTCGTGATCCCTAGGCATAGCAGAGAGCAAAGCGGGTGATATCGGGTTTTGTTTTGATTTTGCAAGGAAAGAGTGGGCGAGTGGAGGTTTGTTTATATTTTGCATGCGTGAGAGAATGACAGGAAGAGTCTGCTACGGGTAGTAATGAGATAATGATTGCTTCTATATTTTTCAGATCCTTGGTCACAACATTTGTTCTGTGTTTCCTGATTTTATTGCTACTTTCAGTTGGATTACAACTTCCGCATAATAAATATTAAACGGCAGTCTATGTCATACTGCCAGTTTTCAGCATATACGTCTACGTCGTGGATACGTAATCACAGCAGCCAATGTTTCGAAATAATCTGTCATTCCAGCGCATGCGGGCTGCCTCCTTTGCCATCCAGTCATTTCGGCGCTATCGTTAGACCCATTTTCGTCCTGTTAACTCGGAGTATACTGACGTAACGCCAGAGAGGATTCGCATATTGCTAGTATTCGTCCCCTGTCTGGGAGATCAAGTATTCACTATCCAGTATAAGAGGCGCGTCTGCGGGTCCCTCCTGGATATTCGTTAGCCAGCAGTAGTAGTTCTTGGTTGGATATATCAGTGGGTGCAAGTATTTCTGCACTCGTTTTAATCTCCTTCACCTGCTAGGGTGGCCACTAGGCACAGGAAATTGTGAACGCATATGATTTTTTACGACGCTGTTACAGACAGAGAGAGAGAGAGAGCTTATCTCCATAGCCTTTGAATATCAAATTATGTGGAACAGTCTAGTGGTTTTCCTAGCTGAGGAGTAAATTTACATACCAGGATTTGTTAACTTTACAGGAGGCCGTTTTCTTCACGAAAGCTTGGGGCCTTCCCCTTTAGTTAGATTATTTTGGTAGTGAGAAAGTGTGCGGGTGTTGGTGGTTTGGAGTGAGACGTGTTGCCTGAGAGATTTAGTGAAGTATGTTTCTGTGATTGTGACATACAATCACTAGCCCGCCAGAGCTAGTGAAGGTATTATTTTATGTTGGTATTGTGGTTTCTTTAATAAATATATTTTTATGTTCTAAGCGGTAAGAATTCATTCTATTCTAACTGTCACTTGATGTTTGATGTTGTAGTCCTTACTCACACTGCAATAGATTATCCTGTTTAGCAAGAGAGGACGGATGAGCGTATGACATTTAAAAAACATAGTCTTGAGTATGGCTGGGAAGTCGACCTTACATATCTGATCATTTCTCTCTTCTCCCCAGAAGTCATATCTCTCTCCATATTTTCATTAGTGACTTTAATCTTCTCTACTTTCACATTATTCATTCATATTCTGTCTAAACTCAGACATCCTCTATTTTCATACTCGCGACTAAATGTATTATGTGTGCACTAGGTTCACTTTTTTTTAAATGTCCAAAAACTGGGTCACTTTAACCCGCACGTGAAAATTGCCATTGTAGCTGCAAAAACTCGTGGTTTTTGCAACACGCCCCACTAGTTCAAAAGGTGAAAAAGTGAGTTAATTTCTTTTTGTTAGTAAGTCACACATTATTAAAAAAACACTTGACTGATCTTTTCCACGATGAATCAACTTTATTGTGTAATAAATTGTTTACACCTGGTTGCATTTAATTGGTCCATAGAGGAGTTTTTCTTGGTGGCTCTTAACTTTTGTCCAGTGGTTGGTATATATATATATAATATTTCAATTGCCGTTTTCCGCTGTCCATATGCACTTTCATTCGACCCAATAGGTCCAAATTTAATGCTCAGAGAGGGGCGAAATTATGACGAAGATGAAACGGTGGATGGAAGCGGAGATCGCCTTGTGTTGATTTCAGGAACCCGGTACTTAAAAATAGGCCTTTGTTTCCTCCTGGTTTGTAGTACAAATTGCCAGCAGTAGACGTTAGACGCCTACATCAGACGGGTCTTGAAGACACTTGCCTGGACAGTTTAAGCTGTTACCCCGGCCTTGCTGTAAGGAACGTGCTGCTGCCACAGTATCTGACTCCTAAAGAGAAGAGACAGTCCAAAATTCCTCTGGAAACCAGCAGTGACTGAATCCGAGATCATCGACGAATCAGTATCAACTTATGGCTAGTTAAGTGTCAAAGTATTGGCCCAGCATATAGACTCTGTAGAATATCCACCCAAACCATCCCATGATTCGAAAAATTGATTGTTTGGTTTCCTTTTTAAAATAACTTTATTTATTTTTATCTTATTACCCAATAATTAATTATTAAACTTGTTATATGCAACTATTAATATATAGTATATTAATTATTATCGAGAGAATTTGTACCTGTATGACTCAGTTTAAAAAACAAAACCATACAGAGCTTGTAAATTAATATTCTGCTGAATCACATTCAGCTGGGGGTTCAGAAAATATTAGTCAATGATTTTCCTTACAGAAGGAGCGGATAATAATAAGTTCATAACAGCTTAGATGATCTCAGTTGTTATGCTTGCCTTTCTATAAATTCCTGTGAAGCTTCCTGAAATAGAAGCATCATTCTTCTATTTATCCCTCGGCTGAGAGTAATCTTCAGCGAAGTTTGATACATTTTAAGACCCTCATCCTTTACTCGGTGTTGGCCATTATTGAACCACTACTATAGAGCAGGGGAGACAGTCCCGCGACACTTTGGACAGAGATATTCGGAAGCTAGAGGCTGCAAACAGCATCGTGGTTCCCATTGAACACCACAAACTGTTCCACTTTTATTACTGAAGAGCTATATATAAGTCAATAAATAAAAGTATTACTTTATCACAAGTTTAGATTAGCTGACTTTTAATTACTGAACACTTTTTTTTTTTTTTTGTATAATAAATGCTCAGGTATGTAATATACGCACTATATACCCAAGGTAAAAACTAATCCTTGTAAATGTTATTTCTCCTGGGTGGTTGAGGGGGGGGGGGGGGGGGGCAAATTATAGCACGAATGTTGTAGCGCTACGACATATAAAAGGTTGGGAACCGCTGATCTAAGAGATGAGAAAGCTGTTGGTCCGGATAACAGTCGAGAAGGTGACATCAAAGTAGACACAGACACTTCTACAATGATATGTAAATACCTGAGGAAAGTCTGCGAGACGGAGAAATGCCAGCAGACTGGGAGGACGGATATCTGGTTGTTGCCAATGAATGGACAAATGCAAGAGTACGTGAATTGCAGAGGATCATACTAGAAAAATTACAAAAGCCCGTAAACAGACCTTTGAGGGAGGAGCAGGTAGTTTTCTACAAAACAGATCCTGCACAGATTAAAAAAGCCATTCTGTGCATAGAAGCGGAAGAAAGCTTTGCATTTAATTCACAATTTTACATTGAATTCATAGACTATAAAAATGTTTTCAGCTGTTTAAACGGAGAATAAATGACGTGGCATTGTGGAGTCCCCCTTAAATTCAAAAATGCAATAAAGAACAGATTTGGAGGCATAACATGCGGAGTTCTTCATTAAGGACAACTTATATAACGATTTTAGACAAGAACTGGAGTGCGACAGAGATGCCTGTTGCCACCATCACTCTTTGTACTGGCTAAAAATTGTACTTCAAAAATGACAACGGTCTGAAAAAGAAGTTGAAATATCTGGATTTTGTCGATGATCGCACACTTCTATCTTATAATCGAAAACGGATGCACGACACAATGATAACACTGGATAAGGAGTCACAGCAATAGGGTCAGAAAATCCACAGAGAAAACACAAATATTATGAGAATAAATGCGACACGTGACAGCCAGAGCACACTTTAAGAAACACCCCTACAAGGTCAAATCATACGCGTATCTTGGCTGCAGTGTAAGCAAAGTTGATGGAGCAGATAAGTATATCAAAGTAAGAATACAGAGGGCAAAATGAGCTTTCGTTACACTTGGGAATACAAATATTGAAATCACAAGAAATCTGAGCTGTCGTTACACTGGGAAATCAGTATATTGAAATCAAAAGAAATCTGAACTTTCGTTACACTGAGGAATCAGTATATTGAAATCAACAGAAATTTGAGCTGTCGTTACATTGGGGAATCAGTATATTGAAATCACTAGAAATTTGAGCTGTCGTTACACAGGGGAATCAGTATATTAAAATCAAAAGAAATTTTAGCTGTCGTTACACTGGGGAATCAGTATATTGAAATCAAAAGAAATATGTGCTGTCGTTACACTGGTGAATCAGTATATTGAAATCAAAAGAAATTTGAGCTGTCGTTACACTGGGGAATCAGTATATTGAAATTACAAGAAATCAAGTTCAACATAAACATAAGAATCTTAACTCAAATGTCAAGGCTGTCCTATCGCATTGCTCTGAAACTCGGAGAACAACATGCACGACAGCAAAGAAATTACAGACTTTCATCAATGAATGCTTGAACTGAACAGTAGAATTAAAATGTCGTGACAAATTGACCAAAGTGGAACTGATTGTAAGAACCATGCAAATGCCAGTGTACCAAGATGTGGAGAAAAGGCGCTGCCTTTGGATATGCTACACAAAGAAGCCTCGAGACTTAGAGAAATGCTGTGGGGCTACTGTGTTGGTCATGCAGGAGTACGCAGCAATGAGAGAGCTGACTGACTAGCTTTTAGAGCACTCATAGAGGGGACACTGGACATGGATAAGGGAGGGAAACTAAGGACAATTGATGATTGCCTGTCAGAGAGCGACACTATAATAGATGAATCAATAAGGCTAAGACTGTTAGAATTTGGAATCAAACGTAAGACTGTTAGAATTTGGAATCAAACGTAAGACTGGCAGGGATGGACATATTAAAGAATGCATTCTTCGTGTATATAACCAGCGTGCTACAGGAACAATTAACAATTCATTCCCTTCGACATTTGCTGAAGGAGACTGAGCACTTATGTATTTGAGCAACAAAGTGTCTGTCTGGAGTGCAGTGATGTCGATTATGAGCAACAATAAAAATGCCACACATTGGGACTTCAAGTTGTTATGTCTCATTTTACCTTATGACTGTGCCATTTTTCATCGCTCTCACTCTGTACCAGGTAAGAGAGAAATTTCCGGACAACTTCCATGACTTAAACCCTGCGTATATCAGATATTTCAGTGTTCCTGTGTTATCACAGAATTGGTATAAAGTACTTCAGCTTTGCTTTATTATCTTTTTCTAACATTATAGATGATGGAGATCGAAAACGCTCAACTCCGGCAGCTAAGGAAGGAAGTGGCGCTAAAAACGGGCCAAATGGAAAAGCTGGAGAAGTTTATCAAAGATAAGGATGACCTCCAGATAAAACTCTTTGAGGACGTATGTGTGTAATACAAATTAAAAATCTGTCACTTTGTGTGTGCATCCACCAGTGGCGGCTCGTTCCCTGTGGGTAATGGGGTCCATCCCTAACATAACTTTGAAAATCGATTTTTTGTTTGTTTTAATAGTGGCATATAACAAGTCTCCGTAAATATATACTGAAGCACATTAAAAACGCACCACTATTATATATACCGATGCCGAGAAGCTGGCAAAAAAAAGTGTGGGAATGGATTTTCCCCGTGTTTGCCATGAGGTAGAGAGCGAATGGCTGCTGGAATGGAAAGTGCAAGATTCAACCCATGGGTGTGTGTACAGACTACATGAAAACGATGAAAGTTACACGTGCAACACGATTCTCAACAGCTATGACCCTGAAAATGTGTACGCGCTGTGGCAGTATACTCGGTATAAAAATGCCACACATTGGGACTTCAAGTTGTTATGTCTCATTTTACCTTATGACTGTGCCATTTTTCATCGCTCTCACTCTGTACCAGGTAAGAGAGAAATTTCCGGACAACTTCCATGACTTAAACCCTGCGTATATCAGATATTTCAGTGTTCCTGTGTTATCACAGAATTGGTATATAGCTGGGTTATCTTTTTCTAACTTATAGATGATGGAGATCGAAAACGCTCAACTCCGGCAGCCTTTTGCTAAAGAAACTGATGGAGATCGAAAACGCTCAACTCCGGCAGCTAAGGAAGGAAGTGGCGCTAAAAACGGGCCAAATGGAAAAGCTGGAAAAGTTTATCAAAGATAAGAATGACCTCCAGATAAATGATTCAGTTTTCACCTTTGAGGACGTATTCCGTGTGTAATACAAATTAAAAATGAGGTTCTGTCACTTTGTGTGTGCAATTTATCCACCAGCTTTCTCCAGCAGGATAACGCACGTGCATTTTTTTTTGTTTTTTGGTTTTCCCCTTGTGCACAGTGCAATGGGGTTCATAACAATCAAATGTACAAATTAATGACCAGCATTTTATAGGAAAATGAATAAAGATTCCAAATAACTTATATTTACATTTCACACTCTGTTCTTGGATTATACAGGTGGTGCGTTTTTAATGTGCTTCAGTATATTATAACGCTATGATTTTACGCTTAAATTAGCGCGCTGTCTTCTACCAACTCTCTCTCCCTCTCTATTTATCTATCTATTTCTATCTCTATCTCTCTGTGTGATCCCTTTTTTAGCCGCTTAACCCCTCCCGTTCCCTTTTTCCGACATACACTTCCTTAATTCGCGCGCTTCGCCTTCCTATCATTTCCGAGTTCATGTGATGATTAAGACTTTCAAAAAGCTCTTCCCAAAAATGCTAAAGAATTATTTGAAGTAGTTAAAGTTCAAGTTGTGGGCAACCCAACGCTGGGAAAATATATTTAAATGTGCATACCCAAAATACCTCAATGGGGAAACTATTTGCTGACTTCAAGATAACTAGAGTTGTTTATTGTTGGTACCATAAAAATGTTAACAATCTCTTTAATCGAAACGAAGAAACTCTTTGAAATAACTGTCACCATTCAAGCGATATCATCTGAATTGGAAAGGTATTTCCTACACGAAAGCATGTGAAAACTTATTGAAAGATAAACGATAAGCGAAATAATAAAATCCATTGCAGAGTGCAAAATCAAAGTCATTGACCATTTGGCACGACAGGAGAACAGGCGGGCAGAATTTTGTTATTATTTTTTTTACAACACACAGACGCTGGGAAAGAAGAGATAACTTTGTAATAGGTTATTAACGTCGAGTAATTATAATGGTTTTATAAATTGTAATTTTTCCATTTTTTAACATATAACGTGTTTTTGTTTTGTTAGTTTAAAAGTGACAATGAATAACCGTTTTGTTTTCGTTATGCATAATATTGTCATCGTAAACCTATGTTGTGTTATGTGCTAACGCCCTTGTATATACACCCGTATCTACACAGTCATTTATAAATATCCCCACTAAGCAAAAAGCACGTGAGCCGCCATTGTGTATATGTGTATGTATTACATGAATGTATGAATATGTGTGTTTGAATTCATAATACACGAGGATGAATCGATAAGTCTTTGCACGATTGTTTTCTTTTTGTTTTTTAAAGTTATGGCAAAAATGTTATTTTATAAAGGTAAGGTTCAGTGTTTGGAAATTGCACGAAATAAGTACAACCTTATTCGCCAGCAGATCTTAATCTGAATGTAATAAACAAAATGAAAATTGTAGTCAATAGTCATGCATTTTTTTTAAAGAAGAAAAATAAATACAACGAAGAACAGAGCTATTTGAAATGTGAGGAAAATGTAGATTAGAAAGTATTTGCATTTTACAGAAACATGTAGTTGTTTATGGCCACTTTATTTTCACATATAATCATTGTCTTAAACGTTGTTCTGCCCCTGTTGTCGGTAACCGTCTTTGTGAGTTCCGAAGGCAACCTGTGACGTTTTGTGTGGCCTCGTGTTTGATCGTGTTTCCTTTCTTCCTGGGCACTTCCTTCAGCCATTATTTCGGTTCTTTTTTTCCTTGGTCTTCCACATGAACTGCTACTTTCCGGTGATATATGGTGTAGGGCGAGAGTTAGTAGGTATCAGTGTGTGTGTGTGTATATATATACATTGTTTCTAAACCTTTTAGAGGTCCCACACCTCTTTACAGATTCTTAAGATTCATCGGACTTCATTATCTTCGTTCGCTAAATATGCAAAACAGACAAAAGTATGTCTTTTTGCATGAAATGACAAGAGCAATATCATTCTATTTATATATATAGTGCACGTGTATATATATATATATATATATATATATATATATATATATATATATATATATATATATATATATATATATATATATATATATATATATATATATATATATAGCTTATACATACATTTGAGTTATATGTATTACACCGCGTTTGTTACATTTTTCCTGCTAAAATATTTGACATTTTCAGCACACATAGAAGTCGTGCCGAGTACCTCCAGCAAGTGCAAGCACCCCAGGTCAAGAAGCACTAATGTATACAATATCATCTCGACTGGTCGTTTAACCATCAATCAGTACTCTTTAGCTCCTCAGGAAGCATATGCCAAACACGTGCCATCAGCTCAAGCTCTTTCTTATGTTTACCTCATCATTTTCACTTCTGTCTCCAGCTCTCTTCTCCATTTGTTTCTTGGTCTACGTCTGCCTCACTTACCTCGTTGAAGGATGTTCTCGTTCAATTAATCATGTGCATCCACAAGTGTGCCAGCCTTCTTCAGTGGTTCGAATACTGGGAAGTCGCTGAGGGGGGCATTGGGGCCATAAGAAAGATGTTGGAAACTTTCGAGTGCAGTTTAAAGCGTAATGCTGTGGGGAAACTTACTTACTTAGTCTTTACGCTTCTACCGTGAGGTGTAGAGGTTTGGAAGAGAGAGCGCCAGACTATCCTATCGGCTGTCTTCCACCTGGCCTGGTTCCATTCTAGTCCTCTGTTTTTCAAAGATTGTCTAATATTGTCCTCCTGTGGGGAAACTACCGTCGTATTGTCCATAGTCACATGACACTGGCGGTGAGGAAGAAACGTTTTATTTTAAAATATAATAAATCCTATTTTTATTAATGCGTGTGAGACATGGGCAACAAACATACAGGTGAAAAGAAAATTAAAGGCAGCAGAAATCTGATTCTTTAGAAGGAAGAAACCAAATTGAAGACAAAGCCGATTCAAGACACCAAAGTTCTTGCAAAATGGAACGACACGGGCACTAGGGACAGCCAGTTCAACGCTCAATTATGTATTATTGTATTATTGTGTATGTGGTTTTGTAAATTTAAAAAAAAAAAAAACAAATAAACGCAGACGCAGATTTTAAAAATCTACCTCGCCCATATATATGTGACTGCGAATGTGTTTACATGTTTTTTTTTACACATATTTCTTCATTTAGACCCTTTTTTTTCTTTGTGGTCTGTTCTTGTATTTTATAGTATCGTAGACTCTCATACATTTCAAAAGTTTTCCGTTGTTCCATTGTCCTTGTATGTTAATTTGCTTATTTTGCTACCATTTCGTTACTTGTAACCGTTTCTCTGTCCGTGCCATTAAAAAAAATGTAAATAAATAAGTACATAAATAAATAAAGGTAATTAACAGGTACTCGTTGGACATAAAAGACGACATGAGACAACAGAAAAGAAAATATAAGTGATAGGCTTACCGGAAATCGAACCTAGGACCAACCAAACGGCGCCATCGCCTTTCTGAGACAGTACATCGTGAAAGGACGCTCAGCCAATTTTGCACCCCTGCAAAAGTTTTCCCTTGTTCGCGTGTCCTTTTACAGTATGTATGTTAATTTGCTTATTCTGCTACTATTTCGTTACTTGTAATCGTTTCTCTGTCAGTGCCATTTTAAAAAAAAATGTAAATATGTTGTTCGAGTGTCCTTTGTGCAAAATTGGCTGAGCGTCCTTTCACGATGTACTGTCACGTTTCTTGACGCGCGTTTCTTACGCGTGACGAATGAAAGAGTACGGATTTACAGACAGTCTCGCTCGGCTGAGCAGCCTGTAAATCCCTTACTCCTTCATTCATCACGCATGAGAAACGCGCGTCAAGAAACGCTCGTGTGTAAGCGGCCTTAGGCGATGGCGCCGTTTGGTTGGTCCTAGGTTCGATTCCTGGTAAGCCTGTCACTTACATTTTCTTTTCTGTTGTCTGGTGTCATCCTTTATGTCCAACGAGTACCTGTTAATTACCTTTATTTATTTACTAATTTATTTACTGTCCACAGGACTCAAGGTTTCCTCCATTATTTAAAAAAATGTGTATCATTTTAGCCTTTGCAAACTTCCCCCAAATTCATAGTACCATGGCTTATGTTAATTATTTTCTCATGAGTTTCATGCGATTCTTCTTTTCATTTCCGCATTCGTGATTTTGTCTCTGCCTCGTACTATCACTGAAGCATAACACTCCATGCTAGCAACTTCCTTTTATCAGTAGATTACATGTGCTTAATTCATATCCCAGAATGTGGTTCTGCCAAGAGCTGTTGCGGAGTCACGTGCCAAAGAGTTTGGAACCCTGCAAACTCGCGTACATCAACTGCAGGCAGAAGTTGATGCCACGAAACGTCTTCTCGAGTCTTCAACCGGGTATGATTATTATTATCTTTATAATGTTATTTAAAGTTGAAAACACTAAAATCGCACACATGCTTTATTATATACACATTTGTATGCAAGCATACACATACATCCATCAGCATCATTTGCCACCTTCTGATTTATATTTATCACTTTGTAGTTTCACTCTTTCTCTTGTTTTCAAACAATGTTGTTCATAGTTTAGTCCTGCACTTTCTCTTGTATCGAAAACTTGTATGTTTTTGTCGTATATTTCTTCTGGTACAACAGAGCGGGCCCAGTGACAGTAATTAATGTAGCCATTATTATCTTATTTTTTTAATTTATACAGAGAATTTCAAAAGCAGTAGACCACAAACTGAGGAAAGAACAAGCAGGATTTAGAAAGAACAGAAGATGTATAGATCATATATTCACTCTCAGGAACATTATAGAGCAGTGCTCAGAATGGCAAAGACAGCTGTACATTAATTTCGTTGATTTTGAAAAGGCTTTTGACAGCATACATAGGGACAGTTTATGGAAAATACTGAGGGCTTATGGAATTCCAAGCTGCATAGTGTCAATCATAAAAAGCCTGTATGCCAACTTTACATGTAGTGTTTGGTAGAGCAACCTAACCTTTGAGGTGAAGAAAGGAGTACGACAGGGATGCCCCTTATCAACCACTCTATTTTTAACAGTCATAGACTGGGTGATGCGCCAGACAACAGAGGGCAGTCCAAGAGGAATAAGATGGACTACATTTTCTACATTGGAAGATCTGGAATATGCAGATGACATTGCACTACTGTCATGAAAATTAAATTTTTTTTTCTAATCCACATATAATAAGTTATTATGGTAAATAAGATGCCTAACAATTTAAGTATAAACAGTGCTGTCACAAAGAATGTACTCGAAATCCCCCTTGTTTTCTGCTTCGTCTGCAAATTGTAACGCTTTCACGTTGATATAAAAGCTTACTGTATTATTACCCGCCTTCTTCAATGAAACGTGTGCTGCATTTCTAAGAACAACATTGAGACGTACTGCGTAATGACCTAAATTAATCCTAACATTAATTATATTACGTTACCAAAACGAACGAACAGATGGACAAAAGGATAGAGAGAGGGGAGGGCTGAAAATCAGGAACGCATGCAACACGCGACGCGCGATATACAAATGCTGGCATCACGCGTGTAAGTCTACAAGCACTAACTTTTTCAGACGGACAGTGATAAAATACACTACCCTTTCCCAGAGTTAGGTTTATAAATCATAACAGACTCTTATTAGAAAGATAACATTAGATGGGTTTACGGTTGAAAACATAACAGTACCCAGACAGCACATCTTCGAAACAGGAGGTAGAAGAAATTGCATATTTTGAACGCAGCCACGTAGCTCCTTTAAATTAGTATTTTTGGGTTCCTTAGGGCTTGCTGACAACTAATATGTAAAACGTTACGCAAATAGTCCAGGAATTAATAAATTATACCCAAAATAAAATATTGGGGGTGCCTGACAGCATAAAATCATTTCTGCTCATAAGATTTTTTTTTAACGTGTTTGAAAAAAAATTTACGTTACAGAAATAGCCTACCATGTAAACTCCAAATTGATTGGAGCGCAACAAATGAAAGCCTAACCACGATTGGTCGGGCTATAAACACTATCTTGGTTGTTGGGGGAGACNGGGGAAAATAGGTAAAATCATTTTTTCAAATTGTCGACACTTGTCGAAACGGGGGCTCATTGGTCAGTCGCTGATATACACACTTGGGAGCGTTAGTTCGAAAACCACTTGTTTAAAATACAGCTTGATAAAGCATCAGTGCGTTGAAGCCAGCTTATATTTGGCTAAATAAAAGCCTGGAAGATAAGCAGAGATGGGAATTTTGTGCCAGTTTGTGCCAGAATTCATTGCTAATCAACGTATCTGTGTTATTCGTATGAATTGTGGTAAGCTTGAACCATTTAATATCTTTTAATGAAAATTGAATGTGAATTGTTGATTTATGCCTGTATATATATGTGTAGTTCAGTATCAAACGTGAGGTAAAGCCTAAAATGCTCCAGCCTGAACAGAGGGTGTCGGAGAGAAGTAAAACGGCATGGAATGGCCAAACAGTACACTGACACCTGGATGATTGACTAGAAAGAAATAATGCTGGAAGTGCAGAGGCGTAGTAACCATTAAGAAGGGTAATACTGGAATAAAGTATTTCAAATGAAGCTGACAGTTGGCCTAATGCTCTGAACTCAATGTTTGTGCTGTGTTGTGATCAGTGTAACAAGAGAGTTTAAGTTAGTTATGAAGTAGAAGGTACATCCTTCTTGATTTCAGGGACAGTGGTCTTGATGGTACTGAGCAGCACCTGGTCAGAGCTTTGCTGAATCCAGAGTCGGACAGCATACTCCTTGGTCTTTTTAGCTATCAGTGAGGTGTCTCCTGAGCCCAGAGGAGAATTCGAGCAGAGGAGTCCTTTCCTGCCGCCATCACGCATAAGATAAGCTGAGAGTTTTGGCCAGCTGAGCTCAACATTATGTCCCCTCATCTTGAAATGACTTTGTAAAAATAACATTCAGAGGGGAATTTAATTGTCTTAATATCAGGAACTGAGAACATCTCCCCTATTGAAGTCATGATGACAAAAACCAACAGAGCTTGAACAAAAACAAAAAACAGTATTACCTCATATTACTACTCAACAACTGACACACATAGGATACTTTTAATAATATATATGTCACTACAATATTCATATTAAATACATTCTGTACATAACTTGTAATTTAAATTGATTGTGATTCCTGGTTCCCTTGTAGTTGAATCAGGACACATATTCATTCATGACAGTAATGAATACATATTGTTATTTGAAAGTTTATCAGTGACTCTTTTAAGATATCTTTGTAGAGTGTTATATGTATGTGAGTGTCACAGTGTTGTCAAGAGTAGTGGATTAAATTAAATTGTTTATCTGTCTGTTGTTGTGACTTACACTTCATCATACACATACCCTAGACACATAACGTAGCATCACACTATTCCAGAATAATTCTGACTGAGATATATATATATGTGGTAGCAAGTAAGGTTATCTATAATACACTACTCTTAATAGATATAGATACCTTCACAGCTGATCTCAGTCAGTACACTAAGTCCCCTATAAATATTTATAACATCCCACTTCACCACATATATTAGGGTCTCGCTCTTGGGATTTTGAATCTTTCCCTATTAAAAATATTGGGGGTAATTCACTTCAGGGAATATAAGAATTAAAAGGTATCCTTGGGTGGAATTAAATAAGGTTGAGCTCACGGTGCCTGTGTTGTCCATTAGCGATTGAATTGTTGGTTAGACATTGTATAAATTTACCTGATAGACAATGGCGGACCTGGCCAAATTTCGATCTGCTGCTGTACAGACTGCAAAAGAGTTAGGATTAGATGGGCAAGTTATGGTTGCCTATGTCACGACGGAATGTGACAAATTTATTGAACGTGAAGAAAGAAGGTTTGAAGCCGAAAGAAAGTTAGAGGCTGAAAGGGAAATTAAGAAGTTACAATTTGAGGCTGAGGCTGAGACTAAGAGGTTGCAAAGCTGAGGCTGAGACAAAGAGGTTAGCTTGGATTGAGGCTGACAAAGAGGCTAAGAAATTGGAGCAGAAAGGAAAGAGAAGAAATTGCTGCAGAAAGAGAAGAGAAGAAAATTAGCTGCAGAAAGAGAAAGAGAAGAAAATTAGCTGCAGAAAGGAAGGGAAGATTAGCTGCAGAAAGGGAAGCAGAAGATAAAAAGATTACAAAGGGAACATGAGTTACGACTAAGGGAGTTTGAGTTTCAAGGCCATGCTCCTGAAAATGGTGCCAGTCCCTTTGCCTCTGATGCTACGGTTACTCAAGGAGCCTCAACCTCAGCTATGAATTTTCATTTAGATCATTTTGTTGAGAAAGACGATGATATTGAGAGCTACCTAAATAGGTATGAGCTATTAGCTACCACGTATGAGTTAGAGAGAGAAAGGTGGAGCTTAAAGTTATCTCAGGGACTTCGTGGGGCAGCTTATGAAGTTTTTGCAAAAATGAGCAGAGGTGATCAGGAAAATTATGACATGCTAAAGCAGGCTCTTTTGTTAAGGTATGAAAAGAAAAGAATGCAGAATTTTATAGGAAAAAATTTAGGAATGCTAAACTACTGTCAGGTGAAACCTATCACCAGTTCTCTGCACGAATAGAGACATACTTGGAGAAATGGACTTCTCTGGGGAAAACCCAAGATCTTAAGGAAATGGTCCTTATAGAGCAATTAAGAGAGTCCATGGCTCCAGACCTGAGAAAGTTTCTCATGGAACAAGGTGCAGAGGGGCTGGGTGAGTTGCTAAATGTTGCTGAAAGGTATCAAGCAGCTCAAGCAGAGGTAACAGGTAATAAAAAGAAACAAGTGGATAACTTTAGGGCACCACAGAACTTTAATAAATTTGATCCTAGGGATCAAAATAAAGGTAAGCACCAATTTGATAGGCCACGGTATGAAAATAAAAATAAATTCCCACAATTCGATGAAAGGAAATATAATGAAAGAAAATCTTTCAACCAAGGAAAAAGGTGGTGTAAAAATTGTCAGATGGACAATCATGACACTGACCATTGTAGAAGGAAACCTGTGTATATGGCAACCCTTCAGGTCAGGTCGACCTCAAGACAGGAGGAGGATATTATGTTAGATACCACTCCAGAAGAGATGAGGAAGGCACAGGCTGGGGATAAAACACTCAAGCCTTGTTTCAGAAAATTGTCAACTTGTCATACAACTCCAGGCAAGGGAGATTTTTACATGAAAAAACAAGTTGATGTATAGGAAGACTGGAGCTAGATCCAATGGTCACGGACAGCTGGTTCTTCCAAAAAAGATATAGGACAGACTTAATAAGGAGCCTACATGTGAAACCAGATGGGGACCATGAGAAGATAGGTACCATCATTCAAAAGGTGGCTCACAATTATTATTGGCCCAAAGCAAGATGGGACATTGAGAATTTTGTAGAAAGGTGTAGCATAGCACATGAGGGAACACCCACAAGTGGGAACATGGATCAGGACCTGGACACGCCCGGGGGCAAAATTAGGCCTGATAATAAAAAGAAAAATAGATTTGATAAAGTGGACCAAATGGAATGGGAAGCCCCTTTTCACGGACAAGCTTCACTTAACTGTTTTACAATGGCCACTATGCGGAGAGTGCAAAAAAGATGTCTTACCCCAGGATAAGCCGAAAATCCCTCAATCGGACTTAAACAAACTGGAGGATGAGGATGTAGAGAGGAAATCTCTCATCAAGAATTTTTTAAGTGGGGAGAAAGCCCCAAAAGAAAAATTGGTAGCGGTCGTTTTGTGAATGATAATTCTGGGAGGAAAAATCATCACTATAAAGCTTCGAGTGGAAGAGACCATACCGGTGCATGGACAAATAGGTCCACACAATTAAAGGTCCATATGTAGCTTTGTTAAGAACGTGGACTGATGAAAAGGCAGAGGAAAACATTACATCTTCATACCAATATGTGAATGAGCTGACCACTCGGTTAAAAACTGGCTGGAAACTTGCCAATGAAAATTTGAAACAAGCCAGGAAGAAACATGCTGCCTATTATAACAGGAAGGCGAAAGACAGAAATTTGGCTGTGGGAGAGAAAGTACTGCTTCTTTTGCCCGGGAGTCAGAATAAGTTACAAATTGGATGGCAGGGTCTATATACAGTTCTAGAGAAGGTGTCTAGAACAAATTATAAGATAGATAAGAAGGGGAAAGAAAAAATCTATCATGTGAATCTCCTGAAGAAATATTTGGAAAGAGAACATCAGGAAGAGACACACTTGTTGACCTTGTCCATCGCCATGGAGATGAAAAAGGAACCACTTTCATCATTTGAATATCCATTACACCCCTGTGAGACAGCAGCACAGGTGAAAATCAGTACACATTTAACGAAAACTCAGAAAGAGAGAGTGCAACAGGTTCTAAATAATCATGCAGAGGTGTTAACAGACCGACTATTGGAATATGATATGAAACTAATAGACTCCACACCTGTCTGTATGAAACCATATTCGATTCCGTTTGCTAAGGAGAAAGCTTTGAAGGAAGAGATAGACTATCTGTTGAAGGAAGGAATTATTTCGCACAGTGAGTCTTCGTATAGTTCCGGTGTTGTACTTTTAAGGAAGCCCTCTGGAGAACATAGACTCTGTATAGATTACAGGAGACTGAATGCTATTACAGAAGGACAGGTGGATCCATTGCCGGATACAAATCAGCTGTTTGCCAGACTAAATAAAGCTAAATATTTCTCAAAAGTGGATCTGAGTAAAGGATACTATCAGATTCCAGTAAAGCCTGAGGTTAGACCATACCTAGCTTTTAGTACCTCAGAAGGACACTATGAGTTTAATAGATTGCCATTTGGATTGAAGAATGCGCCTAGTGTCTTCTCTAGAATGATGAGAAGATTATTGGATCGTCTGAATAATCCCTGTATAACAAATTTTATGGATGATATCCTTATAGCAACAGAAACATTTGAGGAACACATTGACTCTCTGAACATGCTGTTTGATCGACTTAGGGAGGCAAATTGAACAGCCCGTCCAACCAAATGTTGCGTTGGATGTAAAGAATTGGAATTTTTGGGACACACAGTTTATCAGGGAAACATGACCCCTGACCCAAAGAATTTAGAAAAACTACAGAAAGCCCCGAGACCACAAACCAAGAAGGACGTGAGATCCTTTGTCTCATTATGTGGTTTCTACCAGAAGTATATCAAAAACTTTAATTCCATATGTGCACCGTTAACTGAATTGACACGTAAAGGACATCCAGATCGCATTACATGGACACCACAATGTGAAATGACTTACCAAGAATTGAAGGAAAAGCTCACAAGTAAACCCATTTTGAAATTACCTGACTTAAGTCAAGAATTCATAGTAAGGACGGATGCAAGTAATATTGGGTTAGGTGCAACTCTACTACAGAAATCAGATGCATTGGATGGGGAATTAAGCCCAGTGGCATATGCTAGCAGAAAGTTGAATAAAGCTGAAAGCAACTACTCAACTAGCGAAAAAGAATGTCTTGCAGTAATATGGGCAATAAAGAAATTCAATATTTATCTATATGGGAAGGCATTTAAGTTGCAAACAGATCACAAACCTTTATCGTTTTTAGCACAGGCTAAGCATGAGAACTCTAGGTTACTCCGATGGTCTTTGCTTTTGGCTCCATATAATTTTAGCATTGAGTATATATATCTGGAAAAACCAATCTGGGAGCGGATTTTTTAAGCCGCCATCCGTGTGATGAGAATCACCGTAAACCCCAGAAATAATAATAAATTTCTCTATGTGTATATAGAATAAAGGACTGACATATAATGTCTGTTTTAAGAGGGGAGGTGTCATGAAATATTCTAATCCACATATATAAATTATTAGGTAAATATGAAGCCTAACAAATAAAATTAATAAAGAGAAGCAATGGTAAAATAACAGTGCTGTCACAAAGAATGTACTCGAAATCCCCCTTGTTTTCTGCTTCGTCTGCAAATTGTAACGCTTTCACGTTGATATAAAAGCTTACTGTATTATACCCGCCTTCTTCAATGAAACGTGTGCTGTATTTCTTGGAAAAAACATTGAGAGGGAGAATGATGTACTGCGTGTAATGACCTAAATTAATTCCATAACATGTCTTAATTATATACTGCGTTACCAAAACGAACGAACAGATGGACTCAAATAGAAAGAGAGAGGGAGGGCTGAAAATCAGGAACGCATGCAACACGCGTCGCGCGATACACAAATGCTGCCATCACGCGTGTAAGACTACATGCACTAACTTTTTTTTTCAGACGGACAGTGATAAAAATACACTACCCTTTCCCAGAGTTAGGTTTATAAAATCATAAAAAAAACGCTTATTAGAAAAGATAACATTAGATGGGTTTACGGTTGAAAACATAACAGTACCCAGACAGCACATCTTCGAAACAGGAGGTAGAAGAAATTGCATATTTTGAACGCAGCCACGTAGCTCCTTTAAATTTGTATTTTTGGGTTCCTTAGGGCTTGCTGACAAATAATATGTAAAACGTTACGCAAATAGTCAGGAATTAATAAATTATACCCAAAATAAAATATTGGGGGTGCCTGACAGCATAAAATCATTTCTGCTCATAAGATTTTTTTTTAACGTGTTTGAAAAAAATTTACGTTACAGAAATAGCCTAACATGTAAACTCAAAATTGATTGGAGCGCAACAAATGAAAGCCTAACCACGATTGGTCGGGCTATAAATACTATCTTTCGTTGTTAGGGGAAACGGGGAAAGGTAACATTTTTTCAAACACTTGTCGAAACGTGGCTCATTGGCCAGTCTCGCTGATATACACACTTGGGAGCGTTAGTTCGAAACCACTTGTTTAAATAGGCTTGATAAAGCATCAGTGCGTTGAAGCCAGCTTATATTTTTGCTAAATAAAAGCCTGGAACATAAGCAGATGGGAATTTGTGCCTGTAATTGTGCCAGAATTCATTGCTAATCAACGTATCTGTGTTATTCGTATGAATTGTGGTAAGCTTGAACCATTCAATATCTTTTAATGAAAATTGAATGTGAATTGTTGATTTATGCCTGTATATATATGTGTAGTTCAGTGGCAAACAGGAGATAAAGCCTATAATGCTCCAGCCTGAACAGAGGGTGTCGGAGGGAAGTAAAACGGCATGGAATGGCCAAATAGTACACTGACACCTGGATGATTTGATTGACTAGAAAAGAAAATAATGCTGGAAGTGCAGAGAGGCGTTCAGGTAGTAACCATTAAGGGGTAGGGTAATACTGGAATATAATAGTATTTCAGAAATGAAGCTGACGGTTGGCCTGGTGCTCTGAGCTCAGTGTTTGTGCTGTGTTGTGATCAGTGTGACAAGAGAGTTTGGGTTGGTTATGAGGTGGAGGGTGCGTCCTTCTTGATTTCAGGGACAGTGGTCTTGATGGTACTGAGCAGCACCTGGTCAGAGCTTTGCTGAATCCAGTGTCGGACAGCATACTCCTTGGTCCTTTTAGCTATCAGTGAGGTGTCTCCAGAGCCCAGAGGAGAATTCGAGCAGAGGAGTCCTTTCCTGCCGCCATCACGCCAGATAAGCTAACTTGGCCAGCTGAGCTCAACATTATGTCCCCTCATCTTGAAATGACTTTATAAAATTAACATTAAGAGGGGAATTTACTTGTCTTAATATCAGGAACTGTGAACATCTCCAATACTAGTCCCTAAAGACAAACTATTGAAGTCATGATGACAAATACCAACAGAGCTTGAACAAAACAAAACCAGTATTACCTCATTTTACTACTACACAACTGACACACATAGAGTATTTGTAATAATATATGTCACTACAATATTCATATTAAATACATTCTGTACATAACTTGTAATTTAAATTGATTGTGATTCCTGGTTCCCTTGTAGTTGAATCAGGACACATATTCATTCATGCCAGTAATGAATACATATTGTTATTTGAAAGTTTATCAGTGACTCTTTTAAGATATCTTTGTAGAGTGTTATATGTATGTGAGTGTCACAGTGTTGTCAAGAGTAGTGGATTAAATTAAATTGGTTGTTGTGGTACTTTCACTTTTCATCATACACATACCCTAGACACATAACGTAGCATCACACTATTCCAGAATAATTCTGACTGAGATATATAGATATGTGGTAGCAAGTAAGGTTATCTATAATACACTACTCTTAATAGTTATAGATACCTTCACAGCTGATCTCAGTCAGTACACTAAGTTCCCTATAAGTATTTATAAACATCCAGACTGTCCACCTACATAATGATTCTACTGTAGCACAGTTGTCACATCTCTCAAGATAACATCATCAGGAGTGAAAAAAAGACGGGATTAGATGCTTAATAAGTTGAATAAGTTATAGCCAGCAAGTGGGGTTCTTGAGTAACATCAATTTGAAGGAGAGTCAGAAGGTCATTGACGCGGCAATTGTGAGCTAACCCTGAGCCCATATCAGTAAGGAATAAGCAAGCTGTGTACAGACAGACATACCGTTCAGCGCATAACTACTAGAGATGCATAGTTACCACAGACGGCCGGCGGGCAGGGCAAAAAGGACAATCAACATCAGAATGAATAAGGCGAAAGGAAAATAGAGAGAACAGCCTTTTTTAGCCTAAAAAACATATGTTGAAGTTCCTCTCAGTACAGCACAAGCGACATCAGTAAGAATGTATATCAGAGCTGTGTGCTTTCTGTTGGCTTGCTCTATGGTGCGGAGAATGATGGAGAGTTACAGAGAATGAAAATTTCGACGATTTTCCAGTGTCTTTTCTACCACTACTTGCCTAAGAAAAAATTTCACCGAATGTGTCTTCGTGGACCGGAAGATACCATATCACAACCAAGATTCTGCTTGACAGTCGTAATCAAGCAAGAGGACATGCACACCATCATAGCTGGCAGACAGCTGGAGCTGGGTTGGCTATGTCCTCAAGAAGGAGACCCTTGATGCCATCTGACAAGAACAGTTATGCTTTGGAACCCCTGCTGGAAGGGAAAGACGAAAGATGAGGCCGACCAAAAACAATCCATTATTATCTTTAATAATGCTCGCGATACCAACGGGCTGATCACCCGTTTGCCAGTCACTTCGATTACGGAAACAACAGCAAATGGATTGATTTGCCGTTGCCCTAAAGACGCCAATAGGCGTGATGGGAAACAATGGCAAAGAAAACCTATCTGCTGTTGCCCTAAGACGCCACTAGGCGTAATGACCACTGACTGCTTTGACGGTCGGTGGCTAAGGACGGAAGAAGAAGAATGCTCGCGATAAGCAGTTTTCTGTAATTTCTACCAACCATACCGTACCCACAATCAACAACAATAGAATAGCACTTCTCCACTCTCAGGCATGTCGTACAAGGCGACTAAGATGAGGTTTTGCATGGGGCTGCAACGTTATCATGTAAAACAGATGGCTATAGTGGCTTGCTGCAAGAGCATGCAAATGCTTGATGAAGGCTTCCTGCAAGAGGACCAGCCACAGTGGTGGCTCCATGCTCCATAAGGAGCAAAAAAGGTGTATGATGATGATGATAATACTCCCAGCTCCCGTTGTTTGCTTGTGCAGCCTATTGGTTTCAATATTTTATAATTGATCAATAGCGGTGTCAATGGAAATATGAGAATTATCCTGTTTGCTCACGGATGTGAACGGTATATCCATTTCGGATACTCCTTAATGGATAGTCATGATCCTATCTGGCTCCCCTCTGTTTATGAAGTTGACGAAGTCTACAGCTGTTTTACCTCTTGTGTACGGCAGTGGACACATCCCGGACGATAGTCTTGGTTGACTGGCTAAACAACATGAGTGAGGTAGGAGTGCTTCTATTTAAGGGAAGTCCATCTCTAGTATACAAAGACTGAAATAGTGGGTGAGGAGGAAGAATCTAAAAAGATCAACGGCTCATGAAGGGAAACGGCAAGGTGTGTAAGCATACTAGAAGCATATCAGTACATAGAAAAAGCTAACAGCTGGTCACCATGGAAAAGATTGGGGCCGCGCCATATGTATATCTTGAAGAACGGATCTACAACGCAAAGACTTAGGAATGAAGAGAGAAGTTTTACATGAGATCGAAGTCAGACAGATAACATACATTGGTCATAAAAAGGCATACCACCTTGTTGAAACCCATTATGGAAGAAAACTTACTTACTTAGTCGTTGCCCTTCTACCGTGAGGTGTAGAGGTTTGGAAGAGAGAGCGCCAGACTATCCTATCGGCTGTCTTCCTCCTGACCTGGTTCCATTCTAGATGGAAGGAAACGTTGAAAGCAAATATGCAAGAATGCTGCTCTATACGTGGTAAGAAAACATCGAGAGATGGACTGGACAAAGTCTATCAATGTACCATCAAAACAAGAGATAGAAAACAGTGGCGATCAGCCGATCTTCGATGCAAAGATGGTGGGTGATCAGATCCGTTTTTTTAATTGTACATTTTTGTGTACACGAGGTATATGAGATTGAACACGGCAACGTTAATTATGCGTGTTTTGTTTAAATGCATGTACTCATATGCAAGTCTCTAAGAAATAACTCCGTCAACTTTCCGAGGGCTGATCTAGTTATTTCTGTTTTTCTAATTAGTTTTTCATGATTGTTGTTTGTATGATTTCTTATACAAGATGTCGTTTTTGTTGCTTTCTTCTGGCCTCTTCCGTTACTTTTAGGACACAATATACTTGTATATATAAAGTGACCCGTGTCTTTCTCGGGGATCTCTGAAGAGACAAAGAAAGAACAGGGCTCCTGCTCTACCTGTATCACCTAAGAGGTGACCACCGAGAGGTTTTCTTAAGTGCTGGCAACATTATCGTATCAAACTAATTGCTACATTAACCACTGCTTCAAGAAAACATGAATGTTTTGATGCAGGTTTCCTGCACTTGGATCAGCTGCAAATTTAGCTTCATGCTCCATAGGGAGCGACATGGGAAACGATGTTGACCATATCTTTATAGTAAATATATTTTTCAATCTCCGTTTCAATCTTTTTTTCGGGTGTAGTTTCTCTCCCCCCCCCCCCCCCCCCGGGGGGGGGGGGGGGGGGGGAGTCTCACAGGAGACAGAGAAAGAATATGGCTATTGTTCTCTCAGGCATGTCGTTGGAGGCCATTAATGGGAGATTGTGTATGGGGCTGGCAATCTCTTCCTGTTAAACTAATTGCTATATAAACTCCACTACAAGAGGATTTGAATGTTTTGTTGCACGCTTCTTGCAAGGGGACTAGATGCAATGGCTGTTGCATGCTCCACAGGTGAAAGGAAACTTGATCATGATTTGTATTTAGTTTGGTTTGGTTTGGTTTGAAGGACTATCTTTGTTGCACACGGACGACTCCATCAGTGCTCCGACCTCCTCCCTTAGATCACACAAGGAGGATCTCAGCACAATGTACGAACTCCGTAGCACCGGGGAGAAACCCAGTGTGTGTATATAGGAATCAAACATTCTAAAAATATTGTTGTTGTGGGTAGGTTTCTAATTTTTAAATTTTCCCAGGGCAGCGGCCTGATAGGCCTACTCTTTACGATTTCCAACTGACGTGGGATTTTTAGCGTGCGCAACTTGCATATAGACCTCCTATCTTTTTCTGCTGCTCGTCTGTGGAATACTCTTCCACACGACTTAAAAAATACTCTTAGTCCATATTCATTCAATCACAGACTTTTCAAATACATCATGAGTGCAGATTATATGCCACCCTAATTTCGTTATGTTCTTAAATAATTACATAACATCATATGTAGGTTTTAAAGTTAATTTTGTCCTGTTTAGTATAAATTATGATTATCATCTGTAAATCTGTGTAACTGTTATTGTACTGTTACAATGTTGAGATTTTATTTTATTGTACTTTTTTTGTTATTTTATTATTTAAGTAATATTTAGGATACGTGTGAGAATAAATGGATTCAGTATGGAAGATGAGAGAAAGGAAGGGCAGAATGTTAGACGGGCCTACGTGCCCAATTCTAAACCCTTTGAAAATAAAGTTCGTTCGTTCGTTCGCCCTTATCCGAGAAGGCGAGACATCCAATCTCACTACCCAGGAGACCAGGGGGGAGTATGACATCATTAGGACCACTGGTTCTGAAAAAAAATGTTCCATAAATTATTTTCCCTCAACTGAGAATCGAACCCGGTACCTCTAGAACTCGAGGCAGACACCATACCTCTTAGCCACTCCGATCTCTGACTTGTATCTTTCATGTGTGACTGAAATTAATGTTTGTGTTTTCTCTATATACATACGTACACGACTATAAAGACCTACTTGCTTGCAAACGTACGCCATGCATACACACAGTTACGCCAACAATCATAAAGAAGAGTCTTTAGATCAGCGAGATCATAAACATTTGCTTCCTCTTTCCAAGGTATTATCCAGCCACATCGTTAAGCTCTGCTTGGCCTAAAGAAGGTTCAGTGTCACCATCTTTGCTCATGGTCAGCGAAATTCCGGTACCATCCAAGAAGAACCTTATCACGGAAACATCGGTTGTGCTGCCTGAATCAAACTACGCGGTCAGACGCCCTAACGCAAGGCGGAAACTTTGTGAAAGGCTACCAAATATCAGCCGATCACAGACGAAGCTGACCGAAAAGTCTCCCAAGATAACCAGGTCTAGAACGATTCCTGCCTTAAATGTACCGAAAAGGACACCATCAGAAATATTACTGAATACTGAAGGTTTATGTAGTATTAATGGCAGTAAACGTGTGACCAATGTTAACATCCCATCAACAACAACCTTATGCAACGCGGAAGATTTGACCTACACATTTGATGCACCTTCTAACAAAAGCGTCGGAGTTTTTGCCCATATCCGGGCCTTGCTCAACGGTTTCAGGGACAGCGGTTCGGAAACGGATTTTTTTAACCCGCTTGAACCTTCTGCCATCCAAAGTGATCACATCGCACTTATACACCCCATCGATATGACCGCTAGCCTCGAACGAAACCAGGATTATCCCTTGTCTGACGAACAAAGCAGCGTATTTATGTCAGCCTCGGGTGGGTCGGGCACCTCTGACACAGACCATCATGGTGAGCCTACTAAGAGCACCGGCAAATTGCTGAACAAGAAAGCGTTGCCTGTGAAGCGGTTATCCAGGCACAAGCGAGCTAGACGGAGAGATAAATTTCAAAAGCGAAGACTAGAGTCACATTTCCCTGCTGGAAAAACGGCCACCAGAGATACACAAGACAAAGCCTCCGATTCGAGCGATTGGAGCCATAAGAGTACACTCAAGAATTATCCTATTGCAAGCAAAATGGATAGCAATTCTCAGCTCTGCAACAAATGCACAGAAGATAGCCAGGAAGCAACTGTGTCCACTCCGGAAAGTTCCGATGAAAACGATGCTGACAGTGGAGATTCATGGATAGTAATTATGCCGGCAGCCCCTTAATTGATGCATTAAGTAAAGGATCCTGGCACACATTCTGTTAAAATCAGAAATTAGTTATTTTGTCATTCAAACATGTTTTATTAATTTGCTGTTCCAGAAATCTCAAGGTCTGTTATCTTGTGAAACATGTGCGAACTGTTGAAAAATGTAATAGGCGCAGTTCTGTAACAGATATTAAGACTGAAATGAGATTGCTGAGAAGAAACCCAGGCTACAGCACTTATGTGTTTAATTTATTCATAGAGATTAACGTCAGAATGAGCGTGCATGGAATTACTCGGATTTGTACCTCATTATTTAATTGCCGGTACTTACATTCTTCTCTACGCTCCTACTGTAGCGTAGGATCTTCATTGGAGCTGAAGCCTAGATTCAGCTACAAGTCGGTGGTTCTAATATATATATATATATATATTTCCCAAGTCATTCTGGTGGCTGTGAACTTTATGTGCATAGTCAGCCGCTAGGTCGTGAACTGTTTAATTCCTCCACCATTTTCATTGTAGAGATTCTATTCGGGTAGCTTTGCTGGAAACATGTGTTCTTCTGCGTGCATAATGTGTATCCATCTCCACGCGTAGTTCTGATCGTGATATTGACTGATGTTTGCTTTGTTCTTTTGCTTACTTACATTAAAAAGTAAGTATAAGATTTCGAAAACTTCGAGTTGCAGTTTTTATTTTTTTTTTAAACCGTACCTTGGTCAATTATTGTCATCAATACAATTCAGTATATTGAAATAGTGACCCGTCCAGTTCCCAGAAGTCTCGTATGAGACAAGAAAAGAATTGGCCTACTGTTGCAACTAATATATCAGCATGATATATTTTTTTTTTAAACCGGATCGCAGGGTCTTGTATATTTGGGCATGCGCCCTAATATAACCAACGGATCCTGTGTCTAGGTTGAAACGGTGCGCCTTGTCAAAACGAGGTAAAATTTTATTTTAAAAGAAGATTAAAGATGATTATAATGAAAATAAAGTTAGTAACATGAAACTACAGAAAACAACACAACATGAGGCGATCTTCTTATCAAATCACTAGGCTAATTCAATGACAACAATAGATTTTTCAGAACTCTTATGGGCAGAGACGGATCCAAGTGGGTCATGTGGAGCCGCCAGCAGCTGTATAATAGGCTTTCTAGATGCTTCCACCTGTAAACAAAATATGAAGTTATTAGCCTAAGTAAGACTCGCAAGTGGATTCATTTTAACTATAACTCTTTGAATAGCCGTGTTAGACTGAATACATACAGATTTCCTTTCTATCTATCTATCTATCTATCTATCTATCTATCTATCTATCTATCTATCTATCTATCTATCTATCTATCTATCTGTCTGTCTGTCTGTCTGTCTGTCTGTCTGTCTGTCTGTCTGTCTGTCTGTCTGTCTGTCTGTCTGTCTGTCTGTCTGTCTGTCTGTCTGTCTGTCTGTACTGTCTGTCTGTCTGTCTGTCTGTCTGTCTGTCTGTCTGTCTGTCTGTCTGTCTGTCTGTCTGTCTGAATCGCATGTTAATAAATATCATCAAAGCAAAATGCATGATAATATCAACTAGACACAAATTACAAAATTCAGAGAAAACAACACTTCAGATCTACATTGGTACCGGTACCTCAGTAATTGAAAACGTTAATGCACATAAAACTCTAGGTATAATCGTCGACCAGCATCTAAATTGGAACTCACGTGTACATGCATTGACCAAGCAAACGGCACAGAAAGTTTACCAGTTAGCTAAAATCAAACATTTCCTAGATGAAGACGCACGAAAATTGTTCTATATATCTCACATACAATCAAACTTTGAATATTGCTCCACAATCTGGGATGGTTGCTCAATGGTTCCAACCACAAAGAGACTCCGTTCACTGCAAAAGCGTTCAGTGGCGTCTAGTCCTCTGACAACGTGCCTAACTCAGTGTGTAGATCTAATATAAAAATCTTCAAATACTGCCTTCTGTTTAACAAAGCTAAATTTGTTCACAAAAATCCTGTCACATAATGCTCCAGCATATCTGTGGCCAATGTTCAAAATACAACGAAAGACGCAGTGCAGTCAACGTTTTAACAAAATTGCAAGTGCCCAAGCCTAGGCTTAACTATTCAAGAAAAGCTTAGCGTACTCTGCTGCTCATCTTTGGAATTGTCATCCCCACAGAACCTAAAGAAACAACCTCAGTCCTTATTTATACAATCGGGAGACTTTTTCGAATACTTTTATTTAGTTCTGGTTACATCTCTCCCCCCCCGTCGGGATCCCCGCCCCCCCCCCCCCCCCCCCCCGGCACCTCAATCGGATTATCTTTTCTTATAATATCCAACTGTAAATAGTTCTAAATGACGATGTTTGTACTTTTCAACAAGTTTTATGTCATGTTTATAAGTAGTTAATGTTACATATGAGTGTTGCTATTTTATTTTAATTTTACAAACGTTGAATTCCTTGACATTTGATATGTAAAAATCGTATGGGAATAAATGGAATTCAGTTATGAAAGGGGAGAGAAAGAAAGAAGGGCAGAAAGTATGTCAGACGTGCCCTGCGTGCCCCAATTCTCAACCTTTGAAAATAAAGTTCGATCGTTCGCTCGTTCGTCCCTGTCTATTATTTCTATCTATTCTGTCTGTCTATGAGTTCTGCGCAGAAACTGTCTGTTTAATTTTCTAAACTCTTATCTCATACACTTTTACATTCTTTATCTCGCTTTGCCTAACTTATCACTCCGCTTTTACACACTCGGCTGCGGACACTACTGTATATTACTATTTTTTTTACCTGTGTAAGTGAAAAAAAACCAGCCCAACGTTTTGATGTTGAAATCCACTGTTATTTTCTGGATTGCTGCAATGTCTTGTATTGAAAACGTTTTTTTCAGATCAATCCTAACTGTAGCAGTCTCATTGACAATGATGTTCCTAGTTTAGGCTGAAAGTCTTTTATTTCTGGGCTTTTCCATACTTTAGTGCTGTATTGTCATAAGACAACTTATAGGCTTTTGGCTATTATTTGTAGCACAATACATTCTTTCTTAGCCTACATTTAAGATTTTAAGAAATTTTCTTTCATTATTGTGTATCCATTACTATTTTAATATTTAGGGGATAAATTACTAATTCATCCTTTCTTGGCGATTTATTTAATTTTTCCTTTTCCCATAACGTTGGCCGTATAAAAGCAAGCTTATTTCATCTAGCACCGTACCATCATCATCAAAAAGCCATGTTTAATTAAGTTTCAGGGGGGGTACGGGAGTCTTCAAAGAGGGGTAGATTGTATGTCTATCTAGTACCATGGATTCTTCTGTTAAGTCATGTTTGTTTATAAATGGGAGTTAGGTTGATTTAAAGATTTTGTAATGTATGTGGTCGGTTTTTATTTACACACGTTCGTTAGAAACGCTTTTTTTGTGATGAGATGATTTTTTAGATTAGTTGGGGGCTTTAGTGCACCGGTTATTTATTGCAACAATAGCTCCACACAGAGTAGTTGTTTAGTTTGGTTTTTTAAAAATAAGATTAACAGAGAGAGTTTTTCCGAATGTTCTTAGTGATAGTTAGGGGAACGAGGACGGAATGACTCTGGAGCTGAGTTCTTCACGCGGTTAGTTCGCGCAAGAAGTCAATTTTTACGTGCGCTGTTCTGAGAGGCAGTAATCTCGTGCCAGTTGAGTTCATGGCAGAGCCTTGGAGATGGTATGTTCCATCTCGTTAGTGGGTCCAGAAGTTTATTATCGAGGGGAATATATTTTTGAAAGGTGAAGGGGAAGAGATTCACCTTCCCAAGCTATGCTTCTTTTGAGGCCATGGCTTGTTACTTTCCTTTACTTTACTTTAGTCGTTCCCATTCTTAACGGTGAGGTGTAGAGGTTTGATTGTAACCGGCCATTATCTAGTATAATTATTATTTGCTCTGATTGGATTTTCCCCCTGTGAAAGGAAATGGATTATATTATGCTCAGCGTTAGCTGTGTGCAAACCTCGTTGATGAAAAAGTTAATGCATGGATTCCCTGTTTATAATTCTGTGTGAGAGAGCTGCATGGTGAAACTGCAATGTATTGCCGCTCATTTTTTTGGTATGGAGTATTGTTGCTTGCTGTTCTTCAACGAAAATTGCACTTTACTTGATCATGATGCGTCATGTTATCTGCTCGTGCACTGTGTAACCCTGATGTCATACGTGACCGGTGGTCTTAATAAACTGTGTGGACCCGTTTTATACTAGTTCCTACATTTTCTGAACCGGTACGTTACAGTGTTTGTGTGATCGAAGTGTGTATATGTATGCCAGAACCTAAATTACGACATTCGCACTTACAGTTATACATATCTACACCCCATGTCGGCCATCCGTAAAGCCCGACCACAAGCTTGATTGCCTTCATCATGCCGTAAATAATAGCATTGTCTTCCTACAACCACCTTAATGTATCCTTAACATATTTATGGGTGAGCCAGTTTCATGGGGTGCGGTTAAGCCAACTAAACAGATGGAGAATTCTAACAGAAGAATATTACCTAACAAGTTCAACAGCATTCTCAAGCAACATCCACTAACAGAAGATCTTTATCATGTCAAGTTCAGCAGATTTGATTTTACCAGTGTTTTCACAGTGCTGAATTTTGATGCGCAAGTTGGTCAAGCCAAGTTGTTTCCAGTCCATGTTTTCCTGTGCAAGTTTTGTTCAAGTAGAAACGTCCATCCAGTGTCAAGGACCTGAGAAGCCAGGCGATCCTGTGCCATCAACGTTCTGCTTTAGTGTGATACCTGATGTCCATCTTTGTTGTTGTTATATGGAGGCCGGGAGTTTTTTCCCCTTTTGAAGATAAGTGGTTGTTTCGTCTGTAAAAAAAATGTACCACTGTTATATTGTTATCGAGCCATCCCTCGGACCTTAGTCTATTTACTCTATGTCGTATTCTATGTTATATGTTCCATGTTTGTGTGGGTTTGGTTAGGAGGTGACTTACGTTAGGATATATCCCAGTTCACCCAGGGCCTACGTAAGCGTTCTGTATGGACATTCTTGCGGATTTCCCGCAGCGGAAATTCCAGCGAATTCTTTTTGCTGATGCATTTCAGTCCTCTGTGTTTGGAAATCTGTGACACCATTGTTTAGGTGTGACGAACTGTTTCATTGTCGTTGTCGTAGTATTTTTTCTGTGCCTTAGTTCATTAATTAATTTGTTTGTGACTGTCTTCCTTCTCTCTTGCTATCGTATAATTTATTATACAAATTTTGCTGTTTATACACTGTGCTGTCGTGTGTCTTGTCACTCTATTCGCAGCTGTCGATTTGCAAGCTTTGCAAAAAGTTATCTAAATTTTTATATTCCGCTTTTTTGACTTTATATGAATCCTGCGAACGGAACGAGGTCCATTTTGTCCTTAATATCTTGTCTTTGTAAACTCTGGTTTTGTTCTGACTATTTTATCATGGCTCTATTGAATATTTATAATGCATTTGTGCTGGTACTTTTTAATAACATTATTAATAGTTGGAACGGTAATTATACCAAAAAAGTTTCTTAAGCAAGGGACTTTGCCACCCACTGAGTTGGGATAGAAGTGAGTTTCGTTTCTCCAGGTTAAATTTTAATCATAAATTACCCTATCTCCATAAAATTAGGACATAAATGTTAACTTTAGGACTACTTCATTAACCAAGGGAAACTCCAATGGTATGACTACTGAGGAAATAAAAGAATTCGCAGCACGTGCGTGACGAATATGACACGGCTCAGCATTCGAAGAGCGGCATACTTCAAATAGGAAAATTGAAAACCACAACCTGGTGAAGCTGAAGGTGGAAAGTTTAAAAATGGAGGGCTGAAGATAGGAAAATTTACAACTGGAGGCTGAACAATCACGTTAAATAGAGGCCGAGAAAGAAAATATTCAACCGCAATTGGAAATGGAAGAGACAATAAAGTCAACAGCACATGGAAATTGTTGGAAGAGACAAAAAAATTCAAACAGCAAATGGAAAGAGAGGAAACTTCAGATTGCAAAGCTGAAGAAAATATGAACGCTGCACTAGGAACAGGTTTTGATCTATAGAGCTGGACAGAATAAAGGTGGTGGGAAAAAGTGTTAATAACACAAAATTCTACACTCAAAACTTACTTCTCATAAAGACAAATAGTCATTCCTTATAAGCTGCGAGACTACCTGCTTTTTAAACTACCTCTGACGATGTCTGTATTTTACCTGAAATAGATATTGATCTATACATGTGGAATCTAAGAAAATAAGACAAGACGGCAAAATAGTGCCACGACTTATGGAAACTACTTACGGGTGAAGCTATGAATGTTGTAAGTAGGTTGGAGGGGCCCGACAAAAAAAAACTATTGATACTGTCAGGGGCTGGTCTTCTAGTTAGGAAATAATACCAAACTTGAGTGAAAGACGAGTTTTATCATCTGCGCTTTAAAGTCTCTTATTTACCGGAGACTTGGGGAAAGCGGAAGATTTTTCAGAGTTTCAATAGCAAAATCTACGTCTAACGGTTCTCAAGTCGGGTACATCTCTCTCAAACTTGAACATTACATCTGATGCCCTCATGGACTTATTACTTCGTGACAAAGACATGTCTGTAAAAACGCTTCTTTTCTTTCTTTTCTACATGAGCGAAAGCCCTAACAAACTTGAAAAGTATATGGAACAATAACTGTCGCATATTTACGTCACGGCACATCCAAATGTAAGCTTAGAGCACAATCTCAAGTGAGGAGAAGGGTTACCTGTGGCTTCGGCTTACTACCATATGGTTCCTACTATGCACCGAAGATCACAAAGTGCTGATACGCAACTTTGGTTAGTAGACGGGGAAAATATAATCATGATTTTAGACAATACCAAGAAGGTCCAATCACGTTCGTCAATTCTCCCTCTCCAAGACATGGAGAACAAATTTAACGGACCTCAACATTTTGGTTCCCAAAACATTAATGGTCAATTTTGGAAGGGGTAACTCCACTAAGAAATGATCAACCTTACAATATATTTTATCTCGGGCGACCAACCAAAAATGCCCCATCTAGATAGATAGATTTGACCAAAAGGGGAGAATAAGTAATCGCAAATGCAAAGCGAACTATGGGGTTGTCAAATCAGAACAATAATTTCAATAGAGCTGAATAACAATACTCCTAATAGAGATAATAGTCGCGATAGAATCGCGGATATATGACGGGTAGCGATCATCGAAATGATAAGATCGGCAGCGCCGTGCTAATACTCTGCACAACAGGAGCTCCAGGTTATTAATAATCAAAGTCACAATAATAATAGAGTGCTCTAATGCCTACTTGCTTGCGTGCTTTCGGGGATTTCGGAGAGAGCCTCCTCAGTGCCCTGCGATGCACAACTTTGTTCCAGCCTACAGCGATAACTACACTGAGTTGTGGTCATCCCCGTCTACCCACACTCATCCTGCCTTAGCTGGCATGGACGGAGAGGGTCTCTTACTTACCCTAAATAACAGGATTTGTAAATAATAATCCCAAGGTCTTCAGTTCTCTTTCTGATTCAGGATGCACGACAGTTGGGATTAAATACAGTCTCTCATACATCCATCTTGTTGCCAAATGGTTCAATGTAGTGAAATGTGTGAACATTTGGTTTTGTACACATTGAGGACATTTCCAATGCTCTTGTCCACATAGCTACTTCCTTTATTTTACGGGACATATTTATGCATGTATTGCTCCCGAATTCCTATTAATAGACCATATCGTCGGGACGTATTACATGGGGTATAAAGGATTGTACTCCACAACAGTTTGCTACCTGGGCTAGAGCAAAACATTCATGCTGCCTATGCAGTCACCAAAACTAGAGCACAAGCTTCAACAATCTTTTGCAATACCCCACCTGCTTAAATTACGAGGTACTAATCAGATCCTCACTCTGTAATTTCACGGGAGTTTTTTTTTTATCAAACCTTTCAGCAAAATTAAACATATTGCAAAAAAAATTTTCTGATAGTTAAACAAGTAACGCAAAACTGTAACACAATCTTCATATTGGTTTTCATGATTACAGAATGGAATGCTAGTATTCGAATGGTACGGGGTTATCTTCGTACATACCGCTCGCAAATTTTGTACCTACTGACATGCCACGACTCTCAATGTGCAGTACATATGGATTTCCCGAACTAAATATTGGGTTCTTCATCCTTCTGTTGGCCGGGCGTAAATAGAGATAAAATATCTATTGTCGCTCCTGTAGATATGTCAGGAGGTTTTAGGTCCCGAGGGTCCACGCCATGCCGCACCTATCCCAGCGCAGATGTACTATTCGTCCTTTTCAGAAAAGGCAATAGACTTATTGGTCCTTTTAAAGTTCAAATCTGCAGGGGACACCGTACATCTACATGTCTTGACCATGTGAAGCGTGGCCAGAGGGCTCTACCTCTTTAAGAACAATTTCTTCTGTTGATGTAGCCAGATGCTCTTTAGCTAATTTTATCGCGTCCATAGGTTTCCAAACAACTATATCTGCTCTTGGAACATTTGTGTAGTACTCTAAGACTTAGGTAAATGGGCCCAAGCTTCGAAATTGGACAGGTCCCTGAGCCGTGTGTTTCACCTATGTCAAACGGTTTAGTTGAGCGTCAAAAAGAACGTTTGAAGAACATCTACTTCGGAAGACTAACTGTCGCGGGACTATCGTCAGGATTAGGGGGGCAAGGGTTTTACCCGCTGCACTTTTCAACATATCGGAAAGTGCCCAATGAGCCATACGGTTTATCACCATTCGAGCTGATTTTGGTGCGCAAACTCGTGGGTCCCATGTCGTTACTTACGTCCTATTAAACTGTGTTGATATAACTGATGGACATCAATCTTCATACAATTATGGTCATTGGCTCTCAGAAGACAATTATTGTGCATGGAGGTTAGCTACCTCAGCTCCGCGTCTGCCAAGGAGAGGCCAAGGCTCTTTGCCAATAGATAATAGTAGATACTACGACATCTCTATCTGGAGGACGAGGCATTTGTAATGATCCACGTAGGGATAAATCGTCTTCTTATTGCCTGGAAAGGTCCTAATACTATTGTTTCAAGAATTTCTGAACGTTCGACCTTTGTTGACGAATGTTGGAGGGGAAGCATAAACCTACAAACTAATAAGCTGAAAGCATTTCGCCGTCCAGACTATCTAGTCTGTTTTTCAGGCGACCGGACGACCTCGGATCGTCCAAAATCCTATGCCTCTTTGTCCGATATTCAGGAGGAAGAGGTACTTTCTCCTATGTAATCATCCTCTACTATTTCTCCCATTACATTCAATGGAACATGGGAAAACGTGACAATTTACTCCTGCGTTCCCTATACAGAAAGACAACAGCAGTCTCTTCTTTAATGCAGACTTATCAGGGACCGTCCTTTACCGTTATTCCTGGTCCACATCTCAGTACAATTACCTCCTGACAACTTCTCATGATTATACACACCAATTTGAGTTACACCTTACCCCAATTCCTTTACATTTTCAAACTCACGTGAAAAAGAATGGATGTAAAAATTACATTTAAATATTAATTGAAAATCTATTTCGGCATACTCCTCCTTCTATGGTTATTGTCGGAAGACAGACAGTACATTCGGTCTATGTATAGACTATCGCAAATTAAATCAAAGATGATTTTAAAATTTGCTGCCGGAACCCAATGCTTTTGAAGGAAGATCTTGCTAATCAAAACATTTCTATTCGGTCTTCTTTTCTACAAACTAGACTTGTCTAAGGATATTGCAAAGTTTCCCTTATGAACGCGCCAACCTCTTACTTCTTTTTCAACACCTCGGTGATAGTTCCACAGGAATTTATTGCCTTTTCGGTCATCGTCACACGCCCCGGCTACTTTGTCCGCATGTGCGTCCGAATTCTTTCTCATCGATTCGAAAAGTTATATGCAAATCTTGACGATATTTGCCTTTTTAGTAAATTCTTGGGACGATCACTTTTTAAATGTCTTTCTGAACTTTTGTCTACACTACGACCACAATTTGACCGGTAAACCGTCTAAAGACAATGTCGGGGTTCGTGGACATTCTATTTTGGGCCACCGTGTTTGTCATGGTTCATGCCAGACTGAGGGACCATACCCATTCGAAGATCTCCAATATTACTATCCTAAGAACCAAAAAAAAAAAAAAAAAACGGTTTCGTCGTCTTCTCGGTCCTTTTTTTGTTTTCAATTTTATGGAAAGATTAATTCAACAACCTATCATCGATATCATGCACCTCTTGTTATCTATTGAGAAAGGGGTCGCTAAAACTTAGTACACTGGTCCCCAGAATGCAAACCCATCATTAAGAAAAAAATTAAGCATTTATTTTTCATCTGCTCCCACTTGCGACTACCCCCCCCCCCCCAAATAGATAAGCCTTTTATATTCTTCGCAGCGAGCCCTCAACGACAGGATTGGGGGCGCAATTTAAAGCAAGCGTAATTGAAACTTTGCATCCAGTGATGTAAGTCTTAGGAATTGACTGCGGCAGAGGAAAAACTACTTCTGTCCTAGACGGGAATAGTTAGCAATGGTCTGGCCGCTTTCTTGACGCTTCCAAAGGATTCCTTTTGGCGCACATTTTTATAGAAGAGACTGATCAAAAAGCTCTCACAGCAAAACAGAATAAGGACTTGGAAGCGCTCAAGATCACTCGCTATGCTATTACCGCAACAACTTTTCACCTTTTTCTATAGAGCTCAATGAGGTTCGAACTAATGTGATGGCGGGTGCATATTGTCTCGATGACCACAATAAATTGATTAACTTCCCCATCTCAAGATTGCTTCTAGGATTCCTGTAATCCTTTATATAACTCTGCGACTCTATTTATACCATTATCGCACACTTGGTAGAACCACTTTTTTACCCTGGATTACTATCAGGATTTGAATAGTCTGTGCTACATTCTCTGTTACCTTTTCTCGCGACAACGGAGGCAGGGTTTGATTAACACATCTTACAGTGGACAAAGTTCACACAAGCCCCAAATTTGATAGGTTAAATTTAAAGTATAATTGTTGCCTTTCCATAAAATCCACCGTTATTAAAATAGAAATTTTTATTCTTTTTTTCACAGCCACGGGCTTTTCCCAAGAGAATCAGAGTTGTATGTTTACTTGATTAAGCTGTTTCTTATTCAACATGTTCTATATGTCGCCTTTCGCCCCTTTCCTTTCCCGTGAGCAGTCTGAATTTAGACGCCATATAGATGATATTGTATCTGCATGCTACAAGAGTTTCAAGATCACTGCAAACTATTGTATTTACCTATTAGGGGGGGGGTTTTTTTATATATTAAGATATATATATATGATTGTGGATTTTCTGCACCCTGATATCAGTGAGGGGATATTATTATGGGTTGCGATGACTTGTGACTTGAGATTATCGTTGAATATGTGAGAGCGCTTGTTGTTGCGTCTAAAGTTGCTATGTTGGCACACACTTAGGCAGATTATTTCACTCTATGATGTCTCAGATCTGTATTGAGTATTGAGAAGATATATGGTAGGTACTTCAAGAGTGACATTGTGAGGTATTTAGGGAGGGACCTAGTCACTAGATTATAGTGAGAACACACAGGATCACATAAGGTAGGGGGGAGGTGGGAATGGGGATAGTGGGGATGGTGGTTGACTAGTGACGCGTTCATCATTGGTTTACTAGATAGAGAGTATGTAGACATGGTTACTCAGACGTCAGATTTTGAGTCGAGGTGATAAGAGTGGGTGAGAGCTGGAGTATTTGTGGATGGTCTACATATTCACAAGTTTTAGGACATTAAAAGTCTCTCATAAACCATCACTGCTTTCAGAAACTTTAGATCTCAGTGTGTAGTGTGCATAGGGTTTACTAGTGTAATTTCTATTCATAGAGTAGGAGGAAAATTACTACACTTAGACACACTCATCAGTCTCTTCCTAAACTTAGATCTACTTTCATCATACGATCTCAGACGTTGTTGAGGATGTAGAGCATTAGAGTGTGTCGAGATGAGGTGGACGGGGACAGTTCAAACGAGAATTCCAGTGTGGGGTCAGACAGGGGGGGCTCCAATAAGCGAACGAGACCTCAGCAGACCTGTTCTATCACACCTAGGTCTATAGATGATGGAGGCATGTGTGTTATCTTGGTCTTCTTGAGGTTTGATGAGGATTCTATAGACATGGGTATGCGGAGATAGCGACTGTTTAATAGATAAATGGCTGGGCGAATGAGTGTAATTCGGTATTTAAAGAATTATGGACACGACACGCAAGATTGGGGCACCAGATCGACTATTGTGTGACCAGTTCTACCAAGTTATGCATACGTTGATCAGTAACTCACTGACAGAAGAGTGAGGTGGGGGGAATGATAACCCGTATACAATGAGTGAAAACATCGGAGAATGTTGGAGTGTGGTGTGTAGTTATGGAACTAACATGTTACGTGTAGAGAATCAGGTGTAAACAGATGGTGTGTTGACAGGGATAGAGAATGCCGCACTGTGACAAGTTGTTACTTGGGATACAAGTCACGAGAGTGGACTGTTTAATCATCTCTTGCGTGCGGACCTCAGCTAGTGATGGACGTAGTGAGTGTATACTTGGCGTCAGCTAGGATAGTTGTCATCCTGATCTGATGGATAAACATAGAGAGACGTCATTAGTCAAAACGAGTAGGATGCCAGGGGAACACAACATAGATGCATTATAGGGTGTGGGTGTGTGAGTCTGCTTTCAGCGGAAATGAAAGTGCTCAACTGGTCAGATTTATCCACCGGACACTATCACCGAGCACGATTGGGTCTGGGAGTTTGTAGACCGTCCAAATGAGGTGAGGAAGCTAGTGTCTACGATCCAAGATCGTAGTAGATAGAGATCCGTCTAAGATTAATTTGGGACTAACTCTAACTATATAACATGTTACCTAAAAACCATCACCTCTTGCATGAGCGACCCTTATGTGAAAACGGTGGTTTGGTTATAGTAAAGTAAAAGTGTGTAGAACAGTGGATTAGGAAATATGAAAGGATTTGGCTTACAGACTAGTTGTCCTTAGTAGAAGGGAGATAAAATGGAGGTGAAGGAATTTTGCTTTGAGAAAGGGAGGAAATCGCAATATTTCGGTTGGTAGCTGAAAGTGTTGAATTAGGTTAAGCAGGATTTAAGTGGTTTTCTCCAATTATGGTTGAGAAAATTCGCATGTAATGAATTGGTAGTAAGCTTTACAGAAGAGAGTATGGTGTTCAGTTTAAATCATCAAAGGGGGATAACGTAGAATTAAGTTTCCCTTGACAAGGGGGTTTTAGTGAGTTTTTTAGTGATCTGAGAGAAAATGTAACGCAACGGTGAAAAATTGGGATGTTGTGAACCCATTTTAGGGGTGAACGAAGAAATGTTAGGAACGGGGATTAGGCGTTGGATATTGTTGAGTCGCGTTAGGGTAGAAAGGAGAAGGTTTTCTCTTCGATGCATTGTGCAAAGTTCTCATTCTAAACTGGATTTTTATGGACTAGTGCTTTCTTGGACTATTGCTGTTGCAAACTAGATTAGCTTAGCGTTAGCTTACTTAACAAATGTGTCTTTTTTTGTTTTTCGCTTTGATTTAACAACAATAGCAAGAATTATCCGTGCACCAGTAAGTGCCAATCAATATGGTAGTGAATATGGAGGGAAAGATTTGAGAGGGAGGTAGTATCTACATAATGCAAGGGACTCTGGTACATAATAATAGTCTGTGCCACTAGGCAAAATGGGAGCACTCATACTCGTTTAATCATTGCGCGCATTCTTAGCGGGACAGCTAGGAGGTGAGTGGAATAAATGGAATTTGCCACATCTGATATAGATATATCGGCGGGCGTTCATTTTAAATGGTACGCAACTTTGGGACAACGGCGGCCTACATGAATAACATTATGCACTGGGTTACATGGGCGAAAAGTTTAGAGTGGACAAAATCCCACAGATGTCATGTAATCGATTAGAAGCACCAAAGATAAATAGAAATCTAAAGGAGTCTTGCACTGGTTTGCCCCCCTACCATGAAGGCACGGGCTGCCAGTACGTATAGAATTTGTGGCTGTAACAGTGTTGGGGACAAGGAAGTCCGTGAGGTGTTCCGGATCTAGAATAAATGACAGCCCAGCGACATGTGGAATTTTTCTTTATTCAAGCCTTTCGAAACACGGAATACCCCCTGTGTAGAACCTTGAATAATGGAAGGAACCAGTGAACAAATTCCTAACGGGTGGAGGGTGGGCCCTAACCAATGGAAGGAAAATTGAATGCGCCATATTGTGGGCAAGGATCACTCACTGAGTGAGTCAATGGCCCAAAAGAAGCGAGCGGCCCGCCCTTTCATGCCAGGTAAGCAAAACGAGGGAGGAGGTGACCAGTTGAAGATTGATAAGACACGGCGGACGAAGAAAGTTCGTTAAATCAGGGCAAATGAGCTCCCCTGCCTACCATGAGAGCCCACGGGACCAGGTATATGGACGCAGGGTACTAACCGTGAGCACGAAAGTAAGATGACAATGGCAACACCGTGAAGAAGGAAGCACCAAGTCCCTGCAGACGATCGGGGCCCTGGAAAATTCAAGAGGCATAGACGCAACAACTGCAGAAGATGTCCCCGACAAGCGATCCGTGTTAATTTGTTACCGCCATCGCCTAGGGTGCCATGTAGCTGACGACTCTCTTCCAAAGGCAACGCTATCAGAGCCCTCCCCCGAGTATGGGTAGTCGATTCGCCACTGTCGTACGATGAACGCGAAAGCATACTCGGGACCCAACCCTGATGGACCGTAAGCCAGAATACCGTTAGATATGGTGGTACCAGAGATCGCCAAACTGCCAGCAAAACACCCAGGTTTGGCTATTCCAGCTGGGCAGAGAATGGTGGAGGAGGACGCTGGGAAGCAGATTGTTGTTCCCAGACATATGCTATTTCAATAGACGCCGGCTTAATGAATTCTCAGACGTGTAAGCGATTGAGCCATACCTTTTACAAGTCCCTTCCTCTACAGCATGTGGCCCAGTGCCAGACCAGAAGCAATGTCCAAGTCGCCAGGCAAGCAAGCAGTGAGTGCCGGATTCCGGATGGTCGGATGACGAAGGGTGTGCAATGTGTGGGACACGCCCCAAGATGCATATCACTGCAGTCAACCCCCCCCCTGTGAAGCTAACTGGACGAGATGGAACATCATTGCTACCGAGTGTGCGGGGGAAGATGCAAACAACTAACATGTTGGGTCAACAGAATAAACTCCGCAAACAGATATTGTAAATTTAAAAGTAAAATGTTACAAAATCAATCATATTAGTTTAGGATGTGTGACTGATATATTTTTAAGGAGTTTGGTTGTTTTCAAAGGTAAATTAGTTTGTGGTTATTTTAGCATTAATGTACACACCGCACACACACCCACTTAAACATGTCGCACAGTTTTAAAATAAGCAGCCCAAAGCCCGTCCTCAACCCTCCCCCGTCCCCCGTGCGGGAGGGTCTGACAGCACGGCTATGCTTGCGCTTGGCCGAATTCATCAGGGCGGGAATCGACGAATAGCCAGGCCCCCAGTCACTTAATATTTGTCAAGCAGTATCACAGAAACGTAGGTCAAGCGGTCAAGCCTTCATGCAACGGCATTGGTCCCATGAGGTGTTAGACCATTAATTTTGTCAAGTGTGTCTTATATTTAAGACATGCAGGCGTATCAGCTCCCAGTCCACAGCTCTGTCGAGTTAAGGGTAATGTAAAACGAAGTGACCAGCCGTACCAACTATAGCCTGGTACAACCAATATAGTACCATGTGACACAATGCTTTAGGTATCGCACGTCGTTGTTGCAGTAATACAATATGACAATGGTTTGTGCCCGCCCCACAGTCCCCCACTTCGTTGTTAGTTTAAGTAGGAATGACAAAGCGGTCCTGCATCGACAGATCCCCGCTTCGTCTGAATAAGTTATAGATATCGGCAAGTTGACCCACATTCACCACTCTGCCACTTTGCCCAAGTAGGGATCAGTTGGCAACGAGATGGCGCCAACCTCCAGTTACCCACTATGTCATGCCCAGTTAGTGATAATTATCTCTCAACATCAATAGTTTGAGAAATAAATTAGGAGCATAGTATCACCACTTGATAAACAAAGATAAATACCGGATTATGCTTGTTTTTTACAACCAGGAAACACGGGTAATTAACTACTAATTTTCCAATGCCAATCCAGATAGTAACTACATTAGGAACTTAAACATGGTTGGTTATTAGCTCTATGTGCTCCAGTTTATGGCTGGTACAAGCTATTACTACAGATTAATGAAAATGGTTTGGGAGCAGTACAAGTAGAAAGCCAGTTGTGGCAGAACTGTCATAATACAAATACAAGACAAACACAACAACCAAGACACACACACATAGTCAAACACATATACGCACCGAGCGAACGATATTGACCCCGACCTGTTTTTATTTTCAGATTTACACGACATACTAAGCGACATAATTAAAGGCAGTAAACTAATTTTAGGTGGAGCTTATAATTGTGTCTGTCCAAATTAGGATCTGTTCCGTAGGAACACAGACACAAGAAAGTCATCACTTTTTACGACAGATTCCTACAATGTTTGACGAACATGACCTCTCGGAACGTTTACCCAAAGATCGCAAACCCCCCTCATTATACCAAACAATACACACTACGACAACAAAACCCAAACCCAATATCATGGACAGGATCGAGACTAGACAGAAAATATGCATCAAGTTCTACAATAATACACAACACAACCCAAACCCCACTAGAAAGTCACCTAAAACTGAAACCCGACCACACCAAGGCATCTGCCACATGCTTAAGCACGGGGATCAGTACAAACAAGTGGAACAGATACCCTCAGAAAAATGAATATAGCAACACACAGGACGCGGGAAAGGAACCATTAGCCTCAAGGCCACACCTGGGACCAAATGGCGGAGACCACATGTCAGGGAGGCAGCAAGGAAGCATCCAGCAAATAGAACCGACACTTATTGGGCACCATGTTAACAAATTCGACAAGAGATAGGTTGTCGAAACTGAGGCATTTTGCCCGAACTTACATACTGGGGTTTACCACAACGAAAGATGGTTGTTTCTAGACTGAGCAAAAGATAGACAATCAGTTTAACCAAAAGTTTTAGACTACACGAACCTAACATCCCCGTATCTTAGAATGCCCAGTCAGAGGCAATATAGCCGTATCGGTAGCAAGGGAGCACTGCTTTTGGCCAAAACTAAACACTGTAAAAGCCAATGACCAATTCCCTAAGTAGACAATTCATATAGCAATAGTAACAACTTACGTTAACGCAGTACGTACAGATACATTAAAATATAGAATTGTAACGGACAAACGTGATCGTATATTTTTTATCACAAACTTCAGTCACCGGTATTTTCAATGTACAAAGAGGCTTATTTCTTTATTATTTAATAAACTGACGCATTCCTTACATAGCCTGCTTTTAACAGGCCGCACAGTAGGATAACCGTGAGGAATTTGAGAAGCATGTCAAAAAACAAACTTTAAGCTCAAGAAAATTGCAGAGTTCCTTTGTATGCCTTCCATAAAAAAAAAACGGGCCAAATGAATTAACTGCCAGGATTTTACAGGGCTTTTTTACATGAGTTTCCCTGTGCCAGGCCCGCATCCTAATTAGCGCCCAGTTTGAAGCGGCATTCCAAAAAGGCTGCCCTCACCGGATAGCCCCATAATCAGACTAGAATGTGCCAAGCGCCCTACCTAAGCACATCGTGAATTTTAGCTCTGAGCCGTCAATATACAAATTCTACAACACAACCTTCTGCTCTCTCAATATTACCGATTACTTCACTATTCCATTCCCAAAGCACTAACTCATGGCTTCAAAACACATTAATGCACAACATAGTACATGTAGACCCAACAGGGCCAGTCTACGATGTATAACAATTTGTAGACAATCGCAGCACACATTCATAAGTATTCGAACCCAATACGCACACCGAATATGAGCAATGCCATAACCTTACTATAATAAATAAATATTACACGCATTAAATGTTATTTTGATAGAGTATCAGGCATGCTCGATTTATTTACACATTTACCTCATAAATGACACATGACCATATGGGAATATTTCTAAAACGTAACTGATATCAAATTCTATACTGACCGAAAACGTAGATCTCTCCCGGTAAACGATGGCGTTTTCTCACCAGTCTGTTATTATTCTTATCGTATCACCCTCAGATGTATCAAGGTCTGAATACAAGTTCAAGAAAGTCAGTGAGTATCAGCCACTCTATTACAGATTTTCCTCGCAGGAAATGGTACACTGGTGAATGGCCAAATGCGTTTTTCACCTGTTCACATCACTATGTTGGGCACCTATTGATAACGTGCATACAAGTTCGGCAGTTCATTTTATCGTTGCCACAGCTCACAGCTGCGATCAGTCAGTTTCCTATCTTTACAAAGGATTCTGTTGCATAGACAATATATTAGCGGTCTCATATACTGAGTTATGGATTCGCTAGTGCGAAGTACTGAAGATTACCATCCAAAAAAGCTTGTATCACATTCTACTGAGGCTAGATGGGGAATAGATCCGGATTTCCATTACCAATTTAACATATGAATCCTGGACAAAAAATCAGATTCTATGGGACTAAAACTATGTGCCTGTCAATCTGCAAGGACACTTGAATAAAGACTCATGGCGCTCCTCGTAAGTTATACTTTCGTGTCAAGTTTAAGAGGATATGCTTTCCCCCCTTCCTTTGTCCGATTAACGGCCATTTCCCTCATCGGTAAGACGCAGTTATAGTTCAAATTGTCTTCTACAATGAATTATGGCTACAAATACCTGATTAAGTTTGTTTTCTCTTAAGTTAAACATACAGTATAGGAATACCATTCAACATTGCTCACAACATAAATCAATACTATCTAATAAATGACGTTTCCATTAACAGGAACACTTGGACCGTAGTAAAGCACGTCGTAACTCTAATACCAACTAACAAATGTGAGGGTGCTGATAGCCTAAACAGTGGATACAATACACCAAATGGTGAGGGGCTGTAAGAATTAAATACAGGTAGGAGAAGTTACAACATAAGTACCGATGTCTGTGGGGCGCATGGCTAGATTACAGGCTTGGTTTACAGATAAATTGTTCCAGGGAGCTGTTTGTAAACAGGCTGGATACAAAATTCAACCCCATTGTGAGGGGATGAATGTACAAAACACGCCCTGATTTAATAACAGTATATATGTGGTGGTGCTATATAAACATTAGAGGCAATAAAAACAGTTAATAATGGTGAGGGACCATGTAAGCTTACATGTGGGTGACAATAAACATGTGTGTGGGCTGTATGCACAACAGATCTAGGCCTGGTACACGAAGGGTGATAAAACACAAAAATGTCATGAACTGGACTACTTACAGTTGTCAATACAGGCGGGATTCCACATATAATATATGCTGTCGGAGGACCACCAAGTTAACGAAATAAAACAGTTCAGAGTATTTATACAGTTTAACACCGCTTGCTACACAAAATGTTTACAAAGGGCTATAACAGATTAGCCCCAACATGTAAACTGTGTAGTGACACACCTTATAGAGACAGAGGGGACCATTTGTTTTACACATTAGTGAAGACAGTGGTCCCTAGTTTAAACATTCATATATAGATAACTTAAAACCCTCCAACAAACCACATATAAGGTTATCTAGAGGTGTTTAACTAGAGCAGTATAATGTTAACACATTACCCACAGAAATGGTACGAGACGAGAACAGGAAGACTTAATAACACCCCAATAAAACCCACATCATAAATACTTGCAAGGACCCTAAAACACAACACTACTGTATATGCCGGTAAGTGCCATACCAACCCCAGTAGATACGTCAACACTCATACCCCTGAACACATGAACCCACGACCACACTAGTAGACCTAACCTCCCACCCTTTAGTGAAGCTATTGGGGGGGAGACCCTCCTATAGGAGAGGGGGGGGGATGTAGACTGCTTAAATACCAGTCGGCCGATACCGCCTGGAGCTTTTCATTGCCCACCAGCACGTGCACTTACGAGTTCCAAGGGTGTGTCCTTTGTTATCATCATCGGGGGTATATATATGCAAACTCAATCATCTCTCGCGCGACGTGGCGTCACGGCCAACTCGTCCCAAACACAAACACTCTTCACGTTACGTGTGCACGTGTCTGCTATGCACAGCAGTTAGGCCATGTTTGGAAAACGTTAACAATGTTCAGGTCACCCCACGACTCTAGCTAGCACCAAAAACACACCAACCTCGTGCCTATATTCTGAATGAGTTATCAGGGTGCTTACCCAAGCAGTGAGCTCTGTGTTGCCGGAGTAGCATTCATCGGAATTTAGGCCGATAAATGATTAGATATGTAATTGCAGAGCTTAAAGATAATTATAGTGATTAACTGTGTATAACATGATACATTGTGTTCATAATTCTCAATGAAAGGCATTTTTTGTGCAGTCCGGGACTTTCACAATGTGATGGTTTATCTTAGGCGTATAGCTTCAGACTAAAACTTAAAAATAACTGTTCAAAATTCTTGTTACCAATATGGTTTCAGATACCCAATAAGGCAAGTAACTCTGCCTAAAATTCAAAAATTTAATATAGCAGGTTTCACAAATATTTTTCATACAAATGTTCTTATGATTCCTCACATTTATTATCTTAGGAGACCGCGCGCACCACGACCCCTACCCTGACAACATTACCCTTCTCTGTTCAAGTTCAAGAAAAAGACCACCTTACGGCACAACACCGGCAGAAAATTAACTAAACAGTCAGACCTCTCACTCACAAGAATACTAACATAAAAACAAACAGTAAAATATACGCCCCCCAAACTCCTCGAACAACAAACCACAACCAAAACCACAAACCAAACCACCACCACCCAACCAAGCCACCAAAATACAACCCAACAAAAAAACCCCCCCCAACAAAAAAAAAAAAAAAATAAAAACAAAAAAAAAAAAAAAAAAAAAAAAAACAAAAAAAAAAAAAAAAAAAAAAAAAAAAAAACAAAAAAAAAAAAAAAAAAAAAAAAAAAAAAAAAAAAAACACAAAAAAATAAAAAAAAAAAAAACAAAAACAAAAAAAAAAAAAACAAAAATACAAACAAAAACACAAAAAAACAAAAAAAAAAAAAAACAAACAAAAAACAAAACCTAACAAAAAAAAAAACAAACAAAAATAAAACCAAACAAAAAAACAAAAAAAAAAAAAAAAAAAAAAAAAAAAAAAAGGGAAAAAAACAAAAAACAAAAGAAAAAAAAAAAACAAAAGAAAAAAAGAAAAACAAAGGGAAAAAGAAAAAAAAAAAAAAAAAAAAAAAAAAAAAAAAAAAAAAAAAAACAAAAAAAAAAAAAAAAAAACAAAAATAAAAAAAAAAAAAAAAAAAAAAAAAAAAAAAAAGAAATATATATTAATTGCAGCACAGTTGTGCCAGTGGATTCAGATCAGATTGAAGGCCGACCTAGAAGGAGGGCGTACTACACAGCCAAGGTACGTAGTGATTTAGTTGACTAGGGGCCACACGCCACACGTGGCTTTGTACCCCTTAATTGCGAAGTATCTTGGCCGGGTCACAGCCGGTGTGGAGCGAGAGTGACGTGGCCACTTTTATATAGATTTGCGAGACCTTTTGGTGGTACGCAACACTAACCCTCGGCGGCCAGATGAAACATTACAGGGTATGCATGGGAAGAACTTGAGTGTGCAAAACCCCCCACCATGTACCGTTTCACCGTTGAACCCTGGATAAAGAGCGGTCCAAAAGGAATCCTAACAGAGATATGCCTCCGGACCCTTGACGAGAGGCGGTCCAACGTATAGCGCAGCGGTGTCTCGGGGACAAAAATGGCAGGAAGTATTCCCTAGAATAACATCCGCTTATGATAAGTGGAACTTCGTTATATACGCCTTCGGTCTCACCA
>JAMPIV010003974.1:57500-105423 GCA_024509875.1 Oreohelix idahoensis | reverse complement strand
GAGTTTAATATGAGATAGAGCAGGATAGTAAATTTGGAGATGATTAATGGTGCCTTTTTAATTTAATAAGTGTCGGAGAGGATAAGAATGATACATACCTTACGGTTTGATAGCCTAAGATTTGTCTTTTTAGAAATGTTTTGTTTTTCATTCCTCTAATACATTGCCTTGTAATCCAAAACCCAACGGCTAGCGGTTTTTACTATTGTGCGGTCCTTTTCCTCATGCCTCAGTTACTGAAGGAATAATAAGTTGAGTATCGTTTTTTCACTTGGCGCCCTCGTTCCCGTACCGGTGTGACAGATTTATGATAATAAGTTTTATCATCATCTATTTCTTCATCTACACTTTTCTTTTATACATAATGTGTTCACCTACGCCTGTTGGTTAACAAAACCATTCTCCTCATATTCTGAGTATTCAGGCCCTTTTTTCTATATTTTAGCATACGTAATTTATTTTTTTCTGTTCGCTATTTTCTTTGATGTACGCGTTCGAGCAGAGACCTCTTAGCTACACGTTGATCCTGTAATTTAATTCTTATACACCAGCGATTGAATCTCTCGTGGATAAGATATAGACAGTATTCAAGGAGTATGTACTTTTTTAGAATAAACAGATAAATTTTTGAACCCACGTGACAAATTGCTATTTACCCAGATCCCTTGTAACCGTATCACTAGAAAAGTAATTTTAACCACGTGAGAACGTTCAGAAGATCAAAGACAGAGAGACCGAAGGAAACTCACACTGATTATGCGAATTGGCGATTGCCTGATCTAAGAATGAAATTAGAGTTCTGGTTTTCGGCTGAGTAATGTGAGAAAGATCTTTTGATTTATGCTAATATCCGAACAGTAAAATTCACCCGTAGTTGGTGAGAACGTCCCGGAACGAAGCCCCCATTTTGTCGAAGGATTTTTGAGATAGTGGAAATTAAGACGGCCCCGATTGAGCGAGCAGTCATATATATACACTGCTTAACACAATTTCCGACCGGGGTTGAGATCATTTGAGAACGAGTGAGACCAAGAAATGTTTTATATAACTAGAGAAGTTGCCGACCTGACATTTTCCTAAGTACCCTCTGGAAACCTAATGAATCTCTGAGACTTAGTCTCGAGCACGGTGACATAATATTACCACTGAACTGCGATTTTGAAGTTGACTAAACAGTAATCCAGGGGAAAAAGAGTTGTGTACGTAAAGGAAGAATCCTCCCCGGAAAATTGGATTTAAACGGCTTATGTCTCTCTGTGTAAGAGCCTGGGTGAGTTTTCTCGTTGCCAAAAGATCCACCTAGGATAGTGTGCTGTATGTAGTGGTCCTAAAGATTGAGACAGCAAGTAGGTGGAACTATCAAAGTATTATAGGTAAGAATTAGAAGAAAGACCTAAATCGTAATATACCTTTTGACTCCTTTTTTGTGGTGTAATTAACTATCTTACTTCGGTAAAAACGATAGGATCTCTTGATCCAATCGGAAGGGAGGATAAATGGATTACACATTATGTGTCACATGAACTCTTTCTAATTAATTCATTAACCCTATGTTATTTGTATTTGAATTCTATGATATATTACCATCTTACTGAAAATAGTAGACTGAAAAGATCATTTCTTTAACGAATAAATTAAGACAATTTTACAACGAACGTATTATATTGTAAACGAGTGAGTCTGCGTCATGGTCATCTTTGTCCCAAAAGATCCTTAATTACCATTTGAGATTTGTATCGTTTCCGTCCCACGTCCTGTGGCGTCCTAACTGTCCGTCACTTATGGTGTGTGTAAAAATGTGAGTTGCTTGACTAAAATATACAAATTAGTGAGTTTGATAAGTCCAAGGTGGTACGAGTCCACAATAAAAACATTTAATATGTACGAATTTTTTTTTGTAAACCGAAAATACCATTTTTAAAGTAACAAGCATACCTAAAGCATATTAACCCCTTTATCCCAAAATATCGAAATACAAGGACTTTTTACTTCAATTGATCAACACCACGTCTGGCATTTCACTCCGTCGATTCCGTAGTTCGGTATAACCCCCTAATGAATAAGACTGCAAAAAAACTTTTCGATAATTAAAATTTTTGATCCCTTGATATGAAAAAAAGAAAATTTCTGCAACAAACTATTCATTTGACCTGAAGGTTATTGTTTTTTAAGAAATCAAACTGAGGAAAAGTTATTAAAATCCGTTTCCATTAGGCGATTTTCCTCCCCTGCCGAAAAAATGAAACCTGGGTGAAAATCCACTAAGCACAATTAGTATCATTAACGGAATAGTTCCCCCCCCCACCCCGTCACGTGGTTGAAATACATAATCCAGCAATACAAACGGTTACAATCCTCCCCGCAGTCGTCACGTGTTTATGTCAGTTTTACCAACAGTTAAACTTGTTTTTTATCAACATCTGTTTTTTTTTGTAATGTCTTTCGCTTGACTCCCCCGATAATCGCTTCAAGAAGCTGTTTATCGTCTGCATTGCGCGACCCATACCCCATATGTAATAGTCCCATATTAAACGCCGCTAACTTTTTCGTATTTTTCCGGAGCAAAGGCTGGTAATAAACATATAATCCGGCTATAAACAAGAATGCTTCTTCACGATTTAAAGGTCCCCCCCCCCTAAACTTTGTCATCCAAACCATTCTCACATAGTTTGCCAATCTAATTTCCATTAAGGCATGTGGTACTATCTGACTGAGACTATCACCTGTAACTAGCCCTCCTCCCGAATCTATACCTACGAACTGCAGGAAGTGGACGCACATCTATGTCTATAAATCGGTTTGTTGGCCATGAAATTCCCCTATGACCGAAACCCGACGGTAATAACTGGTACTGGCCAGGATAATTGCCACGGGTCTTAGAATACTAACAATTTATTTATAAACGTAAAAACTTTAAATCGCTTTTAACTTTCACTTTCCCCCATATACGCACTTGTTTTGGGCTGCATTACAGTTTTTTCCATCAGTTGGGACGCCCTGGCTTCAGTCCATCAGAGGACCAATATACATAGACCATGTTTTTCCTTAGCCCCGATAGGTTTTTTTTTTTGACAGGTTCGTCATGAACCCAAGTGAAACTTTTCTTGGCTACCGGATGGTAACAACACTGTCCCCATAATCGGCCTACTCATTTCTATGTGTCCAACGGGGGAAAAGCCAGAAAGGATTTAATTATCACCAGGAGATCAGGTTAATCTTTTAAAAAAAAATAACACAACAAAAATTGTATTAAGCACCAACAAAAGGCCCTAGACAAAACCATGGAACTTTTTTTCTCTTTTGTGCGTTATAACTGTCAAACAAGCCCGCCCGACATGAACCCGTTTTTGGCATTCAATAACTACATGCGGTGATAGCCTATTTTAAGCTCCCTGTTTCTTAGGTTTTTAACGAAAATTAACACCACGCACACTTAATGGCGATTTTCCAATATTTGGAGTCCATGCCTTATTGTCACATTTATATTATAGGCAAGGGAGCAAATAATGTGCCTGGGACCATATTTGGGGCCATCCCACCATGCACCATTCCTATTGGTGACATACTTATTGTAATTTTTTTCTGCAAGGGATACTACAGCCTAGTTATTTGGTAAGCAAGATGTGTTATTCTGTGGCCACAAGATCAGACAAAAAAGTTTAAGCATCTGAGATTCTAGAGTGAAATCCCGTATAGTATGGTTGACAGGCCGAGCGTTAGAAAATAAAATTTTATGTCACTTTATGTTTAAACCCACATCCAGGGGTTGTCATTACTCCTGTCTTTATAGAAAAATAAAATTTTTCCATGTAATTTCCTTTTTGCTTGTCACCCCGGATAATACGAGTAACCTGAGTACTGTCCACATGGAAAGTATGGAAAACTTGTTTCTTGTTCCTTTACTACTGTTTAAAAATCTTTTAAACCCTAGTTGTTTACATCTTTTGACCCGCAACTGGTTATTGCCCAATCTGGGGTGCTTTTGGGAGTCCCACTCTCCTTTTCCCTCAACGCAAATGGGGGAAAGGGTACTTTCCTCTTTCTGGGATTATAACCTGTTATTCATTATATTCCCTGGTAGCACAAAACGATGATTAAGTATATTTGCCGGAATATATGATTCCCTCCCCCATTGAGATGCTTTCGTAAAGTCTCGAGAACCTAATAAAACTCAACACAAAACTTACACGTTAGTGTGTTCGCGGATCAGATTCCATAACGGCCACTTATCCATAGTTTTGGTTCACGTTGATCTCATGCGTATTGTGTAGAGTGCCACATAATTTGTGTAACAGTGGTGGCGGGTGTACCCCCCCCATGTAACTTTTATTTCCCCTAATTAGTGAAGAAAGTTCTCGTCCTAATCTCGAGTACATAAAAGTATTTACTCGTACTAATGAAATTCCCCCGGCCCGGTTACACGTTCGAGTATTAACTAAGAAATTGTTCACCCTCTCTCCAGGAAGTCTGAGGATCTTCTTCCCTGTACACTTACTTAACTCCGTGAATAAATCTATTTCTTACACCCTTTAGTCTCATCAATATTTCACACAATCAAAGAATCAACCCTCTTGCTCATAATGAGGATCGATGGTGACCCTTAATATCTTCGTGAAATCGCTATCTTTATGTAAATAAACGTGGAAATATTATCTGGTAGTTTCGACATAGACAGTACAGTCCCCCTGCTGCATATAATTTCGAAACATCTATCACGAGAACTAATTAAACACATCGAACATCATGCAATCAAATCTATGCTGCCCATTCCATCCTTAACCACAAGCAAAGGTTGGCTTTTTAATGGGATCCTCTTTCCCTCCCAAACGTCTTCACTGTCTCTGTTCTCCTTTGGTCCCCAGTGGTGGTTGCAATCGTGCTAGAATTAAGTGTACTTCTTATCCATGGTACGCCATTCTCTTGATGGTGTTGGTACATTCTCCGCCACCTTTAATAGCCGCCTTGTTCTGTTCCCCCCTTCGTGTCAACGTTATTGCGCGTCCAAACTGGACTCTCACCCCTATCCTATTAATGGTCCCCCCCCCCCCCCCCCACACCCCCCCCCTTTTCTGCAAGAGGTGTTCTATGGCTTTTTTTATGTGGCGCCACAGTATTTGTACTAGTGCTGGTTCCGCCCCCCCGAAAAAAACTTTGCATCCTCCCCTCCATATAAAGTAGTTCTCACTTTTTTCATATCCTTAAGATTATTCCTAGGACCACAGCTTCCCCTTATATTTGTGATTCTCTACTTCATTACTCTATTTCCCAATGAAGATACGCGCCCCATTCTTAACTACTAATATCCCCCACATTTCAAGAGCCTCAATTCTTCTCCCTTAAATGTGATCTCATCGGTCTCTATGGGTTTCTGCACCAATACCAGAAATGCAGAATATATATAACAACTTTTTGATTCTTGAGTTTTAATTTGTGAGCAGATAACTGAGTTTATCTAGATGCTCAGTAATATGTTATTACATGTTAGTCTTGGAAAACCAAGTCTCTAGAGCACTCATATCTGGGTCCAATTCCTAATTCTCTTCTTTGATATATCTTGTTATCAAACATTTCTTGCCATCTTTCTACAATGAGCAAATATGAGGGTTGTACGTGAGGAGCTGGTAAACATCGTCAGGTGAAAAACTAAATTGCGAGCTCGTTACCAAAGAAAACATCCACTGCTGAAAAAGAACGATATGACTGTGCTTGGGTGCGCAGGCTTATCCTTCCAAGAGAGACACTTAACTACAGATCTGCTATCATTAATGAAGCTCGAGATAAGATGAGCGCAAAAATAATGATGGTAATGACGTGATAAATAATAATGAGCCACGGACCTTACATAAACCGAAAAACATGACAGCAAGGTCGGGCCATTACAAGAATGACGTTGACGTCCCAATTTTCAATATAAATAGTTAATAAATAAGCAAGCAGGAGCCTGACATTTGTGTTTGATCGGACGTACTCTTCTTTAAAGATATTTATGAAGTTACTCACTCATATCTTAACCTAGGGGGTGAGGAGTGCCAGTCATTAATGTAGGTGGGCCATCTGAGAATAAATGGGGCCCTGATGTTCTAGTGATTCCCGTGTCTGGACCAGTGGTGTTCGAGTGTTCCCCCGTTTGTGAAACCTTGCATAGTTTGGAGTATGTCCCCGTGTTGGCCTAGATGTACGGAGTGTCCCAATCGGTCTTTGATGCTCAGTGGTCCCGTGTATGCTTAGAATGTCTACGATTGTACACAATCGGTCTTGATGTTTGAGGCGAGTGTCCCGAGTGGCCTAGATGTACGAGTGTCCCAATCGGGTCTTGATGCTTCTAACAGAGTGTCTCGTGAGGCCCCCGAGAGTCTCCTGAGGGGAGACGCGAAAAGAATAAGGAGGTTACTGTCATCTACTCAGGACAACCGTGTCGACAAGGAGCCGAACCTAATATGAGGTTTGGTGGCGGTTGGGGCTGCTACCTCCATTCAATTGAACCATATTGGAGCGTACAGATAACAAAATTAACACGAATACTTTTTGGTGGTACGTCCCTCCTGCAGTCGATGGGTTCTGAAACATGATAGTAAGAATGAAGTGAAAGGATGGAAATAAGTCATACAAGAGAGAGTGAAGGAATGAACGCATATACACTAGAGAGAAGTGAAATGGCATAAAACGAACAATTAGATAATAAGAGGAGGGCAAGGATGAAACATAATTACAATAGAGAGAGGTGAAGTGATGGAAACAGAAATAATAGAAGAGTGAAGATGAACAGATAAAAATAGAGAAGAGTGTTAGATAGTGAATGAGAAAAGATAATAAGATGAGTAGAAGGAATGGAGACAGATCAATATGCAAGAGTGAAGGATTAACAGATAATTAGAAGAGTGAAGGTGAAACAGATAATAGATAGAAGTGAAGAATGAACAGATAAAGAGAGAGAGTGCGAAGGATGAACATATAATAGAGAGAGTGAAGAAATGGACAGATATAATAGGAGAGGAGTTGAATGTTTGATAGCAAATAATAGAGAGAGGTGTAAAAGAATATGGTACATATCTTTTAATATAGAGAGTAGAAGAGATGAACATAATAGTAGATAGACGTGAAGATATGTCCAATGATGAATAAGAAGAGATGACTATCTTTGCCAGATGTCTATAGAGAGAGACGGAACGGATTTGACGCATGACTTGTCCGATGTAGAAAAGGATGAGACTAGTCTAAGTAATACCAGTCTGATAGGACGAGGAGGATAATATGACGACATTGATTTGGAGTGAACATGATATGAAAAGATGAGTGATATTCTTTTACCAGGATAGTATAGAGAGAGTGAAGGATGGTTCACGGGACAGATAAGAGACAATTGATAGTGAACAGACTAGATAGAGAGAATAAAGATGAACAGACAGTATGACATATTCCTTACTCAATTTGTGGTTATGACGACTATCTTACTCACTTTTTGTTTTTAAGAGTTTTTTAACTCCACTGTTTTCTAGCAGTATATAGAGTTTTTATTTACTTTTTTTGTATTTGAGGTGCAGAGTTTTCTCTGTCCTTAATCCATCATTTTTTTTTTTTTTTGGCTGAGTAAAGAATCTATAATATTTATTTCTTTCTACATTGCTCGTCTTCCTGACTGTCCTTGATCCATATTGCGAATTATTTACTTTCCAACCATTATCCTCCTCTCTTATATTGTAATTTTATGTTCTTTATGGTCTCATTTCATAGAAATCAGTTACCAGAAGCCTTGCCTCAGCAGTTTTTTCTGGTGTCATGTCCCCTGTCTTCCTGCCTTCCCAGTACTTAGCATGAACATCCATCTCGAGCGGATCTGCCAACAATATCAGCCTTCAACTTGCGCCATGGCGCAAGTCTTAATATTTTTGCATTACAAGTCGGGAAATAACAGACAATCTAAAGACCGTGCCATTAACCTTCTAACGGGTTATTGCGTTTATAATTAGTTATCAGATTAACAGAGCAGTATTATAATCTTAGTAAGAGTGGCTAGAAAACGAGGACGGACCATGAAGCTGATGGGAATCGCGAAGGGATCAGAGCGACACTTAAGAAAAAGTTACAAAAAAATTCAATTAATGTTCAATGTGTCGAGCACAGAATTAAAGGACTCTTCCTGCGTCAGGTTTAAAAGCGGAAAGCACACTAGAGAAGATGGAAGTAAAGCATTTAACGAAAGGAGGAGAGAGAGAAATAAGTAAAAAGAAATAAAGGAAAGAAAAATATAACAACACTATCATATCTACACTTTTCTTAGTGTCTTTAAATCAAGTTTGTTTATACCCGGCAATATTTCGTTTTTTCCTCCCTTTCCTTGTTTTGTTTTTTTTGTTTTTTATTTATTTTTTTGTTGTTCTGCGGCAAAAAAAGCAAATGCACAATGATTTCTTTTATTTTATATTTATTCTTTTTGATTTTTATATTTTTAATCTTATTAATATGTTAATTTTATCTATTTATTATTTTCAATAATAATTAAGAACCGAAATAATCAGTATACTATTTACCCCAGGGGGTTGTTTAACTAGTTCATCAATTATCCCTACCAAATACAGCGGTACTTTGCCGTCAATAACTGATGTTTTTTTCAAGAATTACATAATCCGTAATGGTACTTTTGTCTGTGTTTTAAATGTAACCCCACCTACTCTCACCGAACCCTTTGTAATCAGAAAAAAAACACATACAAATCTTACATCTTAAAACCCCTAGAGTCCCCCCATTTCTTTTACAATTATGCTCAATAACACCCCGCACAGCCACAACCCTAACCCATTTATTCATACCTCCAATTATTTAATAAAGACATAATCCATAACTAATTGGAATAATTTATGAACAAAATAATTTATAATACAAACATCAAGTATGATGTTTGTTTATAATTATTTCAGTAATTGTCAAATGCTATATGGATATTACTTAATAACACAGCGGGGTTAAATAGTCTTTTCTAAAGCTTGAAGGACCATCAAACGAGTTACATAGTCTAACTGAAAATAATATAAGAATTGCGGCAAAAAGAAACGTGAAAACAATATGAGTACTGAAACAAGTCTAGAATTCTGATTATAATTTATTCATTGCGGCATCATAAACTTATAAACAAATGGGCAAAACGAATAATTTTTCTTCGGTGACACAAATGTTGAATAAAAACACTAAGAACCGATGCTGTAGATAGTGTTGTATCTATATTTTAAGCTTTCTTTATTTTACTTTATCTTATTTACTCTCTGTCCTTTCGTTATGTATTACTATTCTCTCCATTTCTCTGTGGCTTCTACGCTTTTAAACCGCACAGGAAAGTCCCAATACTATCTGTTGCCGTTTGTACACATTTTCTACTTAAAAATTGATTTTAATAGGTTTTGTAACTGAGCTACTTAATTGTTGCTCTGTAAATCCCTTCGATCCCATCAGCTTCTGGTGACGATCCTGTTTATCTAGCCACTCCTATACGTTATCGTATTAATAAATACTGCACACCTTGTAATGGGCGATAACTAATTGTACTATAAACGAATAACCCGTAGAAGGTAATTTAATGGCACGGTCGCATTGGCTGCGTTATTTCCCCATAATCAGACTAGGAAATGACAAAATAACCTTTGCGCGCGGCGCTTTTTTAGTTTGGCGCTGGAATTATTTATGTTTTTATCCGAGGGTGAGTCACTCTTATATGTAAGTCTGACTGCAGGATATTACGGGGACAGGTTAGTATCCAGAAACGTGAGGCAGCTTACTGGTAACTGATTCTACAAGAAATGGTGTTTTTTATAGACACATAAAATTCTATTTTCACAGAGAGGAGGATCAGTTGAGATGAAATGCTTAATATGGGAAAAGACAGAAGACGAGCATGTGAGAAATAGAAAAATAAATATTATTTAGATTCTCTTTAGCTCGAATAAAAGAAAAAAAACTTTCTGATTAAGACTTAGAGAAACATCGCACCTAAATTAAAAAGTTAAAAACACGATACTAAAACAGTGGAGTTTATAAAGTACTCTTAGGTAACTTTTTAAAAGTGACGTAAGATAGTCCGTATACCACAAATTGATAAGAAATTGTCATACTGTGCTGTTCGGTATCCATTTGACATTCCTGCATCTACTAATCTGTTCATCCTTATGCACTGTCATCTATTATCTGTCCAAGCATACACTGTCATGCGTCCGTTATCTCACTATCTAAGTTTCATCCTTCCACTCCTCCTCTACTATCTGTTTTCATCCTTCTACTGTCTCTATTTATCTAAGCAATTTCTATCCCGTTCACTCTCTGCTACATATACTATTTCAAACTCACTTCTTATACTCTCTCTATTATCCTTAAGTTCCATCCTTCACTCCGCTCTCTACGATCGTTTTTCATTCTAATACACTCTTCTCTATAATCTGAAACAACTTCACTCTCTCTAACTTATCTGTTCATACTCATATCACTCAACAGATCTATTTATCTGTCCATTCAAGCACTACTCCCTCTATATCTAGAAATCAATCCTAAATCACTCTCAACATATATCTATGTCGTCATTCTCACTCTCTGGTGAATTATAAAATTATTGTGGTAACATCTTCACTCTCTCTATTATCTGTTCATTCTTCACTCTCCTCTATTATCGGTTCACGACCTTCACTCTGATGCGTATAATTGACTGTTTAAAGGTCCCCTAATTCACTCTCGTCTATCTATCTGTTCAGTCTCTTCAGGTCTAACATCTATATGGCTGTTTCATTCTTCAGCTCTAATCTATATCTAGTTCATCCTTCACTGCTAACGATTCTATTATCTGTTCATCCTTACACTCTCTCCTAGTATCAGTTTATCCTTCATGACTCTCCCTCTATTAATCTGATCGTTATTCCGTTCACTCTCTCTAAGTTATCTGTTATCATCCTTCACTCTCTCATTATACTTGTCCAGTAGCCGATTCCACTCTCTCTACTATCAGTTGTCCATTAACCATTCTACTGCAGGATCGACTACACCAAAGTATTCGTAATTCATTTTTCTGTAGCATAATGGTTTCACTGTAATTTGATGAGTTAGCCCACCCCACCCACAACCTCATATTGAGTCGCCTCTGACGACACGGCTGAGTAAACATAACCCTATCTTCTTGCGTAATCGCCACAGATTGTAAACTACGGGGCCTATCATTTTTAAATGTACTCGTTTAGCAATCAAGACCGATATGGGACGATACTCGTACATCTAGAGCCACACGGGAACACTCACCCAAAAAACACATAAACCCCCCCCCCCCGGCCCCCCCCCCCATTATAGACCGATTGGGACACTTTATATACATCTAGGCCACACTGGACACTCGAGCATCAACGACCTGGACATAAATCCAGGACCGACTCGTACATTCTCAGGCCACACGGACTCTCTCTTTAAACTAATTTTAGAGGTCAAACGGGACACTTCGAACACCACGGTCCACACGGGACACTAGCAACATCAGGGCCCATTTTAATTCTTTGAGTAGAGTACCCACCTAACATTAAGCTCACGGCCCAGGTCTTCCCAGATATGACTTTTTCTGTCATAAATATTACAGAATTTGGTACGTCCGACAAACAAAATGTCAGGTCTTCGCACTATTTATTACATTGTATATTGACATGGGGTCAACAGATTAATTCTTGTAATGAGGCGATCCATGATTATCTATTTGTATTTATTAAGGTCATATAGGTGTATCATCATTACCATACATATTTTAGCCCTCCATTAGTCACGAGCGGTAGATATTAGAATCTGTAAGATTGAGAGCTGAGTGAGTCCTCCTTGGAGTGTTAAAGCCAGATACCAAGCCTTCGCAGTAATGTTCTTTCAGTTATCAGTGGACTTTTGTAGAGAAAAATAAAAAATACCTAGACGATAGTGTACCACTGCCTATCGGTACAACCACATAAACTTTGCCTCATGTAGAAGATGGCAGAATGTTGAAACGATGAAATCAAGAATCAATAATACTGCTAAATGTGCAAAAAGCTTTTTACTTCAATGCAACATGGTTTTTTACGATATATGTGACATACTAAAGCAGATGTTAGTCTCCATGCAAAATTAAGAAACTCAGAGATCAAAAAAGTGTGTTGTATGATAGTTCTGCATTTTTTCTGTATGGGTGCAGAAATCGAGTTTGACGATGTAATACAAGCATTTGTGTAGATAACAGAAAAAAGAATTCTGAGGCTTCATGAATCCTATGTGGATGGTAAGAATGATAAGGGGCGTATACTCAATGGTTTTAGAAGGAAAACAAAAATAAGGAGGTCCTAGAAAATTATCTCCTAGGTAGTGTTGATAATTTTTCGATCGAACTACATGAGTGAGATCAAATGTGGTATCGTGCATTACTGTTTAAAATTTATACCTTTGGCCACATATAAAAGGTTATTATGTTATACATGACCCTGCAAGAAGGACCATAAATAGAAGGGAGAGGTAAACGCAAACGTGCAAGGGACAATACTAGCGCTATACAGGGAATTGATAACTATCACATAGACGATGGATCAGTAATTCAGAGAGAATCAAGGTTTACAGAGTGCTACCATTGTGTTTTAGAGATTCCAGGAAGACGTTACTAGATCCATTACAGCTACAACCTTTTGTTGTGGACATGTCTATCATTAGCAGCTGAATTGTTATTTAATGAGATTCAAATGGAATTCCTCTGAAAGAGGAAGAAATACAGGACTACTGTTACTGTTTCAGTAAATTTTATTACTTAAAGATAGGTTCAGAACAGACTCATTTATCGGTCCCGTCTGAGCAAGTAGGTGATAGTGGTGAAACCTATCAATGTAGACATAGACAGGTGAGTAAGAAATGAGTATTTCACGAGGAAATAGTGTAATTGGAAAGGACTAGATTTTGACTCTGGATATGATGTAGTAATTTACTTCTAGTCCAGCCTATCTATTACGACCTAGTATTTTTATTCTCAGACGAACTTTACGCAAGGAGGGGGTTGTTAGATTGGGGGGATGCAATCTCCCAATAATATCTTTTCATAATATTTACTTGGTCTACACTACCCCTTGCCCCATTATAAGCACTTACACAATAGTTGTGATCATCATAATGCACAAACCACTGAAATAACTAATGGACTAAGTGGGTATGGATCGATATTCGATCACTTAGTTTATTAACAATGCATTTGAATATTAGTATTCACACTATCATAATCATTTAACACACATCACACATATATTAATCAAATATAAAACATGTTTACAGGGATATGAAAAAAAAATCCGTAGAAGTACCCTTCCCCTGTTGATAAAAAGAGATCCCAAATAGAAGATAATAACCCGAAGGTCAAAGATGTAACACTCAAGGGTATAAAAAGAATAAACAGTAAAGAAAAGAACAAGGTTCCTATCCAATACATACCAGGTTAGCGAAATAAAAAAAAAAAAGTGAAGTGAGTACAATTGATTTGTAAACAAGGAAAATATTTTCTCCTCCCTCTCTCTCTGTCCACTCACTCTGTCACCCCCTCCCCCCCCACCCCCCCCCCCCCTCCTTACCTAATAACTGGGTGCTAGGTTTCCCTTGAAAAAATATACAATAAATATGTTACCAATAGTGTTCAGTGTTGCCCAAATATGGCCCCAGAACCAGCCTTGGTTATCAAATAATATTTCCCATGTGGTCGGCCAAAAGTTGGGTGGGTTAATGTGTTTTCCTGGATGAGGCCCCTGTATCACCGCAAATGTAGTTATTGAAGCCAAAAACGTTTCTCTGTGGGGCGTTGAACATTATAACAAAAGAGAAAAATAAGTTTCCTGTATTGTCTAGCCTCTGGGTGCTAATCACAACTGTTTACGTTATTTTAAAAAACTGATTGTTTGATAAATCCTATCGGCTTTTCTCTGGGTGAGTACCACGTTATGAATACAGTGTATTTACTCCTGGATAAAAATTCACTTGGTAAACGACTGTCCAGAAGTCGGGGAAAATGTTAATGTATATTGCCATGCGGGCGCTGATGAAATTGAATTGGAACAAACTGAGGTATTTTAGTATGTGCCGCGTTTACTCAAATTTCACGAGTTTAAAATTGTTGTTGTACTCGGACCTGCAATTTCCGTTTACACCGGTTGTGTAGAATTTTGAAATGGGGAATTTTATCTAAGACATAGATTGGTCCCTTCTGAATAAGATTAGAACAGGTGAAAGTCTCAGTGAGATGTAAATCGAGTAAAGAAATAGATATTTTCACGAGGTGCGAGATGGTGGAAACTATTAGAGCTCCTGAGTCTCCCTTCAATCGAGAAGCTTCTTGTTTTATAGCCGGGGTGTTTAAGACCACTATTTGCTCATTTAAAGTTACGCATTAAGTGGTTTTAAAATGCATTAAAATAAATTACAGTGTTTCGCGGCTCTTCACGGTAATGAACGCGAATCGGTAGAGTCGCGTAGATTTCATGATGAACGTGTTGGCTTGGTAATGCTAACACGTGACGACATTATAATTGTACACCCTTGCTATCTGGATTTTGGTCCGTAGACTGGACGCGATTTTGCAACGGCTCCCCGTATAATGATAGTAATTGTGTAGAGGATTTTCTCTAGTTATATGGCACCAGGTCTGCCTATTGGATAAGGATACAAATAACGGACCTCAGTATTTGATGAAGTGAAATATTCTTCAGGTCAAGAATTGTTGCAGGGAGTAATTTTTTATTAATAATATCGAAATTAATAATTATCGACCACCAACTTGTGGTTTTGTTCATTACCGATTGCCTGACCTACGGAATGCGATTAAATAGCCAGACGTTGTGGTAGATTAAATGAAGTAAAAGTCAGGAGACACGATTCGTATAGACTTTGCATAAACTTTACGTAATGCTTGATACTACTATGATGTCTTAATAGGATTCCGAGCATAATCGTCAATTCTAAATGTATTTTTGTGGACTCGTACCCACCTTTGACTTATCAACTCACTATTGTTATATATAATCACCACTCACATAACACACACTAGTGACGACAGTTAACGCACAGACGTGGAAACTACATCAATGGATTAGGGAACTTTTTTGGTGACAAGCTGACCGACACACGTAAAAAATAAAGATCTGTGTAAATTTATTTATCGTAAAGAAACATTACAACAGCAGTAAGTTGGAATATCAAATCAAATAAAATAAACCATAGGTTAATGAATTACTTAATAGTTAGACTCATAGTGTAATACCCTCCCTCCCCCGTTTGAGACAAAGAACCCGTTTGAAGAGAAGTTAAAAACCCCACAAAGAGTCAAAAGGTAATTTTACTCTATGGTCCTTACCTATAAACTTGATTTTCACCTTCTGGCCAATCTTTAGACACACACATACAGCACACCCAGTATCGGCTTTTGGCAAAGAGAACACCAGCTTCTACAGAGACAGGTTATAATACAATTTTCCCCCGGGGAGCGTTTCTCTTTACGACTTTTTTTCCCCTGGATTACTGGTTAATGTCACTTCAAAATCATTCAGGTAATATAGGTCACCGTGCTCACAGTCTCAAATCATTGAGGTTTCCAGTAACTTAGGAAATGTCAGGTACGGCAACTTCTCCATTATAAAAATTCTGGTCCAACCGTAAATATCAACCGTCCGGGAAATGTTAAGGTTATATGACGCCGCAACGGGCCGTCCTTGAATCCCCTATCAAAAATCTACGACAAATGGGTGGCTCGTCCGGATGTTCACCACCTACGTGAATTTTACGTATCGGAATAGCAAATCAAGTCTTTCTCACATACGAGCCGAAAAACCATAAAAAAAAAAAAAAAAAAAAAAAAAGAACTCTATTCATTCTTAGATCAGGCATCGCCAATTCGCATAACTCTGGGAGTTTCCCCTTATATCGACACTCTGATCTTTGATCTCGACGTTCTCACCGTGGTTTAATTACTTTCTAGTGTACGGATTACAAGGAGGTAATACGCAATTTAAAAAAATCTCAACGTTGGTTCAAAATTATCTGCTCTTAGTACTAATAGTAATACACCTTGATCACTGACATATCTTATCCAAGAGATTCAAACGCTGGGTGTGTTTAAGAATAAAATACAGAGTCAACGCTACAAGAGGTCTGCTCGAACAAGCGTACATCAAAGAAATAGCGACATAGAAATAAATTACGTGCCTAAATAGAAAAAGGGCAGAATCAGCAAAATATAGGAATGGTTTTTATGTTACCAACAGCGTAGGTGAAAACTTGGTTAAAAGAAAAGTGTAGAATAGAAGAAATAAGAAATAAAAGAAAAAATTTATCCATAATCTGTCACACGGTACGGGAACGAGCGCCAGGAAAACGACAACTATTATTCCTTTTCCAGTAACTGAGGAAAAGACCCAATAGAAAACCGCAGCCGATGGGTTTGGATTCAAGCACTGATTAGGCAGAAAATCAAAACATTTCTAAAAATGACAAATCAATAGCTATCAAACGTAAGGTATAATCTCCTTAATCCTCTCCGTCAACTTAATTAAATTAAAAAGCACACGGAATCTTAAGCCTGTACTACTCGCGTCGCTTTAACGAGTACGGGTTTTGGTAAAAGCATGCCGCCTTTCCCCCTCCCGACCCGGTAAACCTGGACAGCGCACAATGTCAGTTTTTTTTTAATTAATTAAGAACTACGCGCCCTTAACAAAATATCACCTTGAAAGATTACTAGCTAGTTGGAATGACGGCGTCTATCGTTTTGACACATGAATAGTAACACTATTTCATTTAAAAACAATTTTACACACAAAGAGAAATAAATGCGCATTCTACTCAGTCACTTTATCCGTCACTCGTAGCACATTATACTTAAGTCAGCTAAACCGTATCTTCTGGGGTAAAAAAATTGGTGGATTGGAATTCTACATTACTGACCCTGGTATGTGTAAGAATATCTACGCGTTTCTGCTATTTCGCTAGTCTTAACGATAAGAAAATGGCAGTGAAAATAAAAATGTACAAAACTTTGAGAAACACATTTAATACTTAATGTCACAACTTATATTATTACCATAGAAATTCAAAAATAATCTTTACGAATAACTATTAACGGACTATCTTTCACTCATAGGTTCTAGCAACGCGTTTTGACTATCCAAAAATTCCTGATGAGACATGGATAATCTGACTAGTAGAGAAGGCAAATATATATATCATGATTTAAGGTGTTTATCTCCTAAGAGATGGTGAATAATTCACAGATCCTTGAGGAAATATACTACAACGAGCTTGGCTCCTAGATAAATGGAATCTACGGTTTTCCCTCACTCGCGAATGCCCGCGAAACGACATCAACAGGCATTCCATGCGAAACGGGCCTTCCTTTAGACTTTCTCCCCCTGCGATGATAAAATACTTAAGTCCCCTGAAATGTCGGACATCAAAGGTGATCGGGACGTATTATTATCGGCCCTTGAATTGATCAAACAAACAAACCGTTTTTAATTCTACGCACGTCTGTCTAAATTGCCCGATAATTGGTGCAAATCAGCTGGCGTGAAGGAAACTCAGGTAAACGATCGTGATTCGCTTCCCTTGGTAAGGACTGCCGGTTGCGAAAATTGGTAAACACTCATCACGCAGTAAACAGAAAGATAGGCCGTGGGCTTCAAAAGTGAGTAAACAGACAGCGAATTGCGTGCATTGCCTTCGGGCAAAACGTAATGCTGAGGCAGCAAAGGTGGTCGGATTTCTGAGCTAATATTATCTCTATTTCCACGTCAAATGTACCCTCAAGCAGTCTTAATATTACGGCTTGCCAATTTGGATGGGCCCCGACTAAAGAGGTAATCGAATTGTGGTTAAAAACCTAAAATAAAATATTAATGAAGAAAGAGACATATTTGCACGATATATATCAATGTAGATCAATATTTGGATGAGTAATAAAGTTCGGGACGTTTGTAGATTACACCATAATGACGATGGTGCCGTTTGATTGGTCCTAACTTCGACACTCGGTAAGCCTGATCGCCAGGTGTTCTTATAATTCTGTTGTCAATAATGTCATCCCCTTAATGTCCCAACGAATACCTGTTTACTTACATGTTTGAATTATTTAAATTTAATTTACTGTTTTCACAGGACTCAAGTTTCCCTCCATTATTTATTTTAGACGAACTCAACCCATCCAATCGTGGACTTTAACCTGGCCCGTGGATTCTGTGTATGTGTCCTAGCAATACACAATATTGGACACAAGTGGTGGGGGCAAGCGTTCGACAATCGTTTTCGTTTTCCCTCCTGCGATCTTTGTCCTCTCAGACTGCGTGTGGGGGTGGGGGGGGTGGTCCCGGCTTCCGGGTCTTTCCCAGTAAAAGTAGAGGCAGTGCTATGTGTCCTGTGTCCCCTCTAGATAACGTCTTTTTGAGTGTAAGACTCGGTCCGCTGCTACGCATCATTAAGGAACCAAGGCAGTGTCCGATCAGACTGTGAGTGGTCCCTGGTTGCAGGTCCGCCCCAGTGTCCGGTGGGCCAAGCTGTTTTCTTCTTGGATTACCCAAGCCGCAGCGGTAAGGCTACGGACGCGGGAAATGCGCCTTTCCCTCAATACTTGGTCTTGCCCGGAGAAATAAGAACCTCCCTCTTTAGGGTCCTCCAAGGTTCAGATAAGTTCTCGTGGCATATGCACCATCCCGCTACCCGGAACAAGAGGTTCCCTGGGTGATTCCACTCAAAGCCCAAGACCGCTCCTTCTGTCATCGAAGATATAACCCCCTTTTGCCAGGTAGAGAGACATCAAACCTTCGAGAACATGTAGCAGTACACTCCAAAGTGGGACTGTGCGTAATGCTTCTGAAGTACCAAAGTGATTGCTCCCTGAGGGTTGCAAGAAAAATCCCACCTATGTTGACAGCCATCATGAATATTACAGTAGGTCCTCGCCACCGCGCCACATACTGTCCTGGCTGCTCGTGCCAGGACGGTGACTGATTAGCCTCTCAGTCTGTCTTAAGCTGGATAATCAGAGTTATAACCCCCCGGGTGAGTCACAAAGATTGATTGACGCAAGTCAAACACTCTAATCCCAGCTCAATTACGTGCTTTATTCGTCATTACTTACGCCAAAGTGGGCAGTGGTATTTGTTACCGCTGATTCATAAGGTACAGTATCTGTCTTGGGTTAGATTAGAAATAATTATAAGCCCCCACCTCACCTCCTGTTGAACAACTGGCTCAAGGTATTTTACAGCCACCTCGTTGGACATAAAGGCATCCCCATAAGAGTACACAATAAGAGTAAACATATCTCGCGCCCAGGGATATCAAATTTCCGGTTCAAACATTGGATCACAAGTATGTTTCGGCACTTTTATGTTGGGTCTGGTGTAGTCTCTGATATGTCAAAACGATTATTATTAGTGATTAACCGTTATTTACAAATACTTATTTTTTTAATGGGTAAAAGTGACTATGTGTACCATCCATATTTAGTGTGTACATGAGTTTCACCATCCGAATGACTTTTAACCAATGATGCACGTCTATTCTGTGGGTGCCAAATTTAGTCTGAGCATTACTGGACACAGTATGTCGGCAGTTTATTTGGTCTATACTTGCCTGATAGGAAAGTTATATTAGTGTGATTGCGTCTTTAAACTGCCTGGGTCGTCCATAGGTCCTATATACCATTGTTGTGTGATGTGTCATGGACAGAATGATCCTCAGCCAATGATGCATTTTTTTGGGGGTGAAAAATTGCCCCCGCTGAGCGTCCTTTCACGATGTTAATGTCACAGCAAGGCGATGGCGCAGTTTGGTTGGTTAGGTTCGATTTACCGGTAAGCGTGTCAACTATTCACTTATATTTTCTTTTCTGTTATTTAGTGTCATCCTTTATGTCCAACAGGTACCTGTTAATTACCTTTATGTATTTAGTTTACTTTATATATTTGATGTAAACTAAAACAGGTTTTAGAAAATCAAGAAAGGGGGGAGGGGGGCGAGGGGGGGGGGGGGGGCTTGCTAATTTTAATTAGATTTTCGACCATAACATCTTTATCAAGTACGGGCCCCATGAAAAACAGAAATATAAATTAACATGTGAAGTCAACGGAAAAAAAAGATATAATGTCTGTAGCTGGATTGTAATGGTTTGTGTCAGAATAAACATAACGGTCAGAATCACACACGGAAAAATGTATAGTAGTTCGCTTTTGTTTTTTTTCTTCTAATCGATGCCAAACAATAATTAATAAAAATATTAAGAAGCAGAATTGATATCCTTTTAAGACTAGATACAAGACATACAAGAGAGATACCTCAAGCTTGAAGTATACGAAACCCAGTTGTTAGCAACAGAAGTCAGACAAAACAGGAAAACATATTATAGAAGTGTCAAACAAGGAGATACTAACACATGGAGTGAGAACAAATGCGATAGACATTTTTAAAACACACATAAAAAGTTGTAACCCAGAGATAATCGAGACGTTTGTGTACTAAGCCATCTTGGAGGTTAGGAGAATCGCAGGTTTAAATGTATTAATATTAATAAGAGACAGGAGAAAAGGTAAAAGACATTCATAGATACGAGTGTATTACTTTCCCTGGCGCGCGCGTTAATTTGAGATTCGCGTAAATTGGAGATAATTTTCTCCGTAGAAATTCAGTTCATTAGCAATAAAGAGGATACTCCTGAAGAGAGCAGATATATCAAACATTAAAAATTAATAAGGATTTTTTTTTTTAGAAAAAAGCGTATTGAAACGGAAAAACATTGTCTTTTGAAAACATAAAATACAAACACAATTTATCAACGGAAGAGATGTTAGACGGTGGCCAATGGATTCTTGATTGCCGCCTGCAAGAAGTTCGCACTAAAACATTAATGTGCTCTTGCAGCAATAATTTTCTGTATTCAACTTGTTTTGGACATGATTGAAGCTCCACGATGGCTTACCGTTATATTAGCCTCTACTTCCTTATACCAGAGGAGAGAAGTAGCCCCAATTCTCCTTTACAGAGACCCACGTGACGGGGATATACCGAAGAGAAACAAGAAATATGCGAAACAGCTTGACGGCTGACAACACTGGAGACATATTTCTTGCAGAAAGGTAGAAAAACGTAAGACAGTGAAGACATAGAAATACAAGTGGACACAGATAATAGTGTTATCTTGTTAATGAGGTTGGACATGTAATATTCAATGACAGAGACAGATGAGGGAATAGATCAATTGCGAGTGTTGATTAAGTCCATAATATCAGTCGCCTACATTTGTCTGCTGGTCATCTTGTCCCTGCCTGTGCATATCCTTTCTTTTTGTTTTCATCCTCTCATTGTCTTACTTTCGTCCTTATCTTTCAATGTTATTTCTCCTCTTGGGTTATCTTTAACTTCGTCACTCAACAACCCCGGGTTACCTGTACCGCTTGACCTGTTTTTGTAGCCTTTATGGACTAGTTTTTGACTGATTAATCGTCAACATCCATTCGGATTAGTTACCATTCAGTATAGTCCTCCCTTTTAGTCCCGATCAATGATTGTTAAGACCAGGCGCACTAATTGAGAGGATAACGAGGGTGTAAATATAAGTTTAACACCATAGGCATAAGACGAAAAACCTGTGTCGGAGATTGTGTAGATAACGTTACTTTTGATTCGTGGGTCCATGGCTAGTAGAAATAATTGCCACAAATAACATTTTGCCTTCGGTTTTTTATTACCCGGGCAACCGATGGTATTTAGAAAATTGTCCACATATATGGTCGTCGTTTGCTTTTTCTCATTTTCTCATATTGCTCCACATATCTGTGGCCAATGTTCAATTACAAATGAAAGACGCAGTATAACGCTATTAACAGATTGCAAGATGCCCAAGCCTAGGCTCATCTTTGGAATTGTCCTTCCACATAACCTAAGAAACAACCTCAGTCCCTAGTGCATGACAATCATAGACTTTTTTAATACTTTCTGAAATTTCCTCCTTGATTACATGCCCCCCCGTAATTCGGATATTCTTTCTCTTAAACATCATAACTGAAGGTTCTAATGGACGATGTTTGTACTTTTCAATCATATGTTAATATCATGCTTCTCAATTAATTAAATGTTTAATAAGAGAGTGGTGGCTATATTATTATTTTACTTTTACGTTGAATTTCTTGAAATTTGATAATGTAACTTGCATGTATGAGAGGATAAATGAATTCAGTATGAAAGGTGAGCGAAAGAATGGGTAGAATGTTTAGACGGGGCCTGCGGGTCCCTCAAATTCCTCAACCCTTGTGAAAATAAAGTTCGTTCGTTGATTCTGTTTCATTTTCCCGTTCTCGCTCTGCCACTATCCATTTATTTCTTCATTCTTACGCACATTTAAAACCTGGCTTCATCGGCCGACGCCTTAGATTTTATTTACCTCTGTTCATACTGCGATCGTGTTATTGTTAATTGCACGGCTAATGTGACCACCCTTAGAGAATTAATTAAATGAGAACTAATGAGGGGAGGTCATAAAGTTCGGCAAGCTAAAATACTTTTGGCCACATAAAAAGCGCCATAACACCTTGCAGAAGAACCATAACAGAAGGGAGAACTTGAAGGCCAAAACGTTGCAGGGGAAGAACAGCGCTATAAGTGGGAAGAATAACATCAAGAGATTGGACAGGAACAGAGTCTATCAGAGTGCACCACCAAGACAAGGAGACCAGAAGACAGTTGGAGATCCACTTACAGCCAACCTTCGATTGTGGAGATGGCAACGGATGATGAAGAGATTAATTGTAATCTCTTAAGCTGGTGAACTAGGATGTTAACTTCACTCCGGTAAACGGAAAGTGATATGTTGATACGTTTTCCGCCAAGGACTCAGCATGTCTGTTCTGGGGGCATAGGTTCGCTATACAAGAGCGTTCAGACTACTGAGGTGGATAATACAAAAAGGGAAAGACCAGATGTTGTCCTGCGAATATGTTCGAATCTTATCCTTCTCTTCTTGCGCTGTTCAAAAGCACTTTCATTACGGATTCCAAGTGGGGTCCAAATTTAACACTCGAGTAATGGTGGGCAACAATTCTGAGGGCTGTATGAAATGGTGGATGGAAGCGGAGTGTTTGCCCTAAATGAATATATCAGGAGACCCGATACTTTAGGCACAGAAATGTGTCTCACTTTCTTTGTTTTTTTGAATCAAATTTGCCAGACGTCAACGCTATAGACAACCGACACAGGATCAGTCCTTGAGTACATGCGTATGAATGCAAAACACTAAGTAGTAACATCGGCCCGTGTTGAGCAAGCCGAAAGGGGCTACAGCCAAAAACAAATATGAACTACCGAAGAGACGGAAACAGTCCATCCACCCTATGGGAGACCAACAAGCAGACTGAAAGCAGACGCCAACTAACCACCACACCATCGAGCTCAAATAACATATCATTCTCAGGCAACGGAAATTTCTCTATCTCTCAAGTTGTTTCTCCTATAAATGTTTTGAAAACATTAATATTTGTCCGATTGTTGAAAAAAATCATAGGTTTAGCTGACCGGTCGTATACGGCATTAAAGCGATCTGAGAACAGAGGAGTGTAAAAGAAATACATCGTTATATATCATTTTATTTAAAAAAAAAAAAAATTAATAAAAAAAAATAATAAAAAACTTTATTTTAACTTTGCCTTTTGTTCATACCAGTAAGTAGATTGTTAAAGCTGTTTATATCTGTAAATGTTTAAAGTCTATAGTTGGATTACAACCACTATTTAGTTTTTAATTGTTAAGCCTGCCCCGTATAACATTTTATTGTTCTTTAAATACAATAACTCAATATAGGAGCTAAAATAAAATTAAGTATTTTTGCTGAAATCGACCTTCAGCGCACCTGGGGGGCTTCAGAAAAAATAACGAAATGATCAATACCTGTCCCCACAGGAAAGGGGTCAGAATACAATTAAACATTCCATAACGGCTTAGATGATCTCAGTTGTTATTGCATTGACATTACTACACAATTCCTGTGAGGTTGTAAAATTACGGAAAATAAACAAAATTCTGTCAGAGGGCATGTAATCAATAATAAACAAAGCAATCTGGAGATGAGAGATCAAGAGTTCGGGGCGAAAGAGCTACAGAGCAATCAGTCAATACCCATTATCTCACCGAGGAGCATGGGCCTGTCCAACATACGTATGCCAATTCTTCCTGTCCTGTAACATCATCCTCAAAGTTCTTTTCTTAACTTCTTTCTGGTCACTTCCAGTCTATCTGCCAGTTCTCTTCTTCATGTTTTTCTTGGTCCCCCTCATACCTCATCCTTACCCTGTGGGATACTCTGAACAAGCGCTTTCCAGGCAATGCAATCAACAGGTTCCCACCATACGTGATCCACTACGTGTCCATACACGTGTCAAATACGTGTCAGCAAATACGTTGGCCAATTACATGGGTCCCTATAAATGGAAATCATGATCCAATTCTTTTACTCTGCTGGTCTCTTGACGAGTTTGAATTTCATAGTGCTTTACCCCAGCGAAAGTGTCTAGGTTTATATTTACAACTGATTAATCGTCCAACGCACGTTGTCTGTTTTACTATTAGACCACGCTCCAATCAGAAATGTTGTTTATGTTTACACATCGAATGGCCGGCCAGTAGGTTTCAGTTCATGCGTGGGTTTGATGGAGTCCAATCTAAAATATTTCCTCGAAGGAAATTCCTGTGCTTGATTTTAAAGGTTCACTTCCAAAATATAGAATTGGTTTTTATCCGTCCGGTTTATCTATACGCGGTAAAGATTTCACTACATACTCTCTACATTATCACAAATAATGACTTCGTTAAACAATTCAGTCCCGTAAGCCTATTATAAACATTCCGTCCTTTCAGGTGTAGTCTGATAATATGTCCCCAGACGGATAATTTACAATCTCCCCGTTACTTGTGACAAACAACCGACCCATCGTTTTGATCATCTGGTCTGTGACTCCTTTCCGACAGTAAATTATGAAGGCCACACTAGCCATATCCAGCGATAAGCAAAGCCGCTTGGCCATTTCCAGTGTGAATCCGGCGCCCAATGTCTGTGTGACACAAAGAATAATTTTTCCAACATGACTGTCATCAAGATTGCATTAATGCCGTCTAATCTTTCAGCCAAATTGAACAGGTTAAAACAGACATGATCGATTTATTACAGGAAGGTAGTTGCAAACAATGACTCGTAGAAATACCAATTACACCTGTTGGAAGGTAGGGGAAGAAAAGGTGCCGACCTTTGAACTCGTAACACAAAATTTCGCAACTCCTCCATAAAGGTAGCTAAAATACTGCCGGAGCAGGAGCAAGAGATCCGACCAAATTATCGTTGATCAGGTTTAACATTGAGTTCAATCCAAACAGATTATGATACTCATCGCACAAAACCTCTAATCTCATTACCGCGTTCAAATTGTGGCAGATGGGATAAATCGCAGAAGTGAAGATATCGGTTTAAGTAATTAACGGGAAATGGTGGAGTGGGATTCCATTCCGGTGCAGGCAGAAAAGATTGGAAGATTGCACATTTAAATCATGTCTCATATATGCTTCTCCCATTCCACTTGTAATCTCTGTAACAGTTTCATATATAACTTTAATGAATTCCGGTTTCTTTGAACCAACAAAATGAGCATCAAAACTAAGGCAGTTTTCTTACATAAATCAGGCCTAAGTTTTGACACTATGTAATTTATTCAAGAGTATCCTCCTTACAGTCTTGTATTTCTCTCAAGCAGACAGTTTAAGTTGTGGGCATTTCGCATTCAAATCGGTTTCCGCCTCGCCCAATCACGGTGTGAGATACGTCTTTACGCGTTGAGAATGTACCAGTTTCACCTGTAATTTTTATGGGGGTTAAGAATGTTTCCAGTTTCAACTGTAAGTTTATGTAGAATAGGGTGTGAGAATGTTCCACTTTAGAAAATTAAATTTATTGGATGGAGAATTAATACGAGATTTTAGATTCTGTACGTACTAATGGCGTTGAGAATGTCTACTAGTTTTGATATAAGTGTATGCGTTGAGAAATGTACCATTTTTGTTTAACTGTAATTTTATGGCGTCTGAGAATGTACTACAGTTTTGACTAAGGTTTATGGCGTTTGATAATGTACTAGTTTTTGACTTAAAGTTCATAGCGTCGAAGAATGTACTGAGTTTTGCGTACTGTAAGTTAATGGCGTTGAGAATGTTCTAGTTTTGACTAATTTTTAAGAAGCCACTAATATGAAGCTGTGTATGGCGCTGACAATGTGTTGCAAGAAGCCACTAATATGAAGCTGTGTATGGCGCTGACAATGTGTTGCAAGAAACCACTAATATGAAGCTGTGTATGGCGCTGACAATGTGTTGCAAGAAGCCACTAATATGAAGCTGTATATGGCGCTGACAATGTCACCATGTACAATAGACTCCTACAGAAATCACCACTGCAAAAGCATATGAATGCTTTGGTGCACGCTTCTTTCTAGGGGACCACCTTTAAACAGTTGCCCCATCAGGAGCGAAGAAATGGGAAGTGAATGCATCAACAACAGATACTGCAGTCGGGGAGTGACATGTTATAGATCATTTAGACTAGGTCTTACCTTTAAGACGTAGGGTAACCATTTGTCTTCTTGTCTGCCTCTTGTTTTCCCTAACTAAATAGACAATTCAGGTACCTATTTTTACACATGGATCGACTGAAGCATGACCCGAGTAGAAAGCACACAATATACCCCAATTTTAACCGAAAGAACCCATTTCAGGTCTGGTTGAACAGGATCTCAAAAGCGCCATAACAAAGCAACAACATCAACAAAATGATGCAAATATCAAGCGTTTTAAACCACTCTGTCACTACGATGTTCGAGAGTACAGATAGTGCTGTCATATCTGAAATTTCCCACCAGAAGTCATTCTCCATATCTAAGTTTCTCCCCTCCCCCCGAAACAAAAACAAACAAACAAAACGCAAAAACAGGCAATTCTTCACTTGTTGAGTTTCCAACACGAGGCCATTATCCACTTGTAAGTATCCAAAAACAGGTCATCCTCAAGATCTGAGTTTTCGAAAAAAAAAAAAAAAAAAAAATCATTCTTCCAGTTCTGAGTTTCAAAAGCAAACAAAGAAAAGAGCACAAAAGAAGAAACACTCTCCCAGAGCGACAAGGGAATCGAATTGATGATACTGTGATGTTAAAATAAAGATACAAAAGGTAACAGGAGCTTTCACTGCACTGGGATATTTAAGGGGATCAAAAGGAATCATTCCAACACAAACACACAAACATTTTACTCAAATGTCAAGTTAATCCTATTGTTTGGTTCCGACACTTGGACAACAATAAAAACAAAAATCAAGAAGTTACAAACTTTCATAAATGGGTGCTTGCGTAGAATAGAAGGATTGAAATGTCACCAATGTTGAACTGATGTCAAGAACCAGATAAGTACCAATGGACCAAGAGGTGAAATGTCACCAATTTTGAACTGATGTCAAGAACCAGATAAGTACCAGTGGGCCAACAGTTGAAATGTCACCAATATTGAACTGATGTCAAGAACCAGATAAGTACCAATGGACTAACAGTTGAAATGTCACCAATGTTGAACTGATGTCAAGAACCAGATAAGTACCAATGTACCAACAGTTGAAATGTCACCAATGTTTAACTGATGTCAAGAACCAGATAAGTACCAATAGACCAACAGTTGAAATGTCACCAATGTTGAACTGATGTCAAGAACCAGATAAGTACCAATGGACCAAGATGAGCAGAAGGACGCTAAAGATCGATATGACATACGCTGATGATATATGCTGATAGTTTTACAAGACAGTCATTGTTCTGAAATCCTCAAGGTTAGAGAAGGAGAGGTAGCCTGAAAAAAAACATATGGAGAAGAAAACTGGGGACAGAAATGAAAATAATGAGGAAGACATAGAAAGCTCTTGAATGACACGCAGTAGGAGGACTTTGCGTACGTTTATTCAAAGGCCTGGGCTCCTTTGGTGAGGCTAGATGGTAAAGTAGAAGATATATATGTGATGCTACCGTTTAATGAAGAAATAAAAACCCAAATATGAAAATGATAAACCAGATTTAGCAAGGTAGCCAAATGAATATGAAGTTTTCACGGCTTTAATGTTTTCCGAAAAAAGTTCCAAGGATTTCACCGCAGTTATTACTGGTCATAATCTAGACGAATATATGTGTTGCTGGGTGTAAAATGACGGCCAGGAGGAAGCAGCGCTGATAATAGATGACTGTGCTGCTGATTAAAGACGACTACATGAATCAGCATTAAGTTTACCTGAAGCTGAACACGTATCTTTACCACTGACCCTCATTACTCGGATGGTTTAAGCTCTCAGAAAATGGGAAGGCGAAAATACTGACGTCATTACTTCTGTTCAAGTCGCCAGCTGGCAGACCTTTCCAGGACTAGGTCCTTGTTAGGGCTTCTTAATTTAACTCTTTCTCTCCCAGGCAGTTTTTACGTTTTACCCTGTCACTAAAATGGATGCCATTTTTCCCACAGGTTGTTAACCAAACAGTAAAAATACATATTTATGATACAATATAAAATTACAATATAATCGTTCTATAATGGGTGAAGAATTCTTATAAGTAGTTTAAAGTCTGGTATGCAACAAATAAAGTTCTTTTATACTGTGTATTCATAAATAAGAAGATCTGACCATAACCAAGCCGGCGTATCAGACGGCTCTTCGAGAAAATAATGTACCATATCTTGACGTGCTATACGGCTCGTGGGGAAGAGTGAGTTAACGCAAGATGAAAATCACTAATAGTCCTTGTCAGGGCTCGCTATTTATCAACGTTGTAATAGAGAAATCAGACTTTTCTTGCGTTGGTTACAAGGATTGAGATATTACGGCAAGATTACCAATGTGTAACTGATGAAAAGAGTTGGATATTTGCCAGTGGAACGAGAGATGAGAAGAAGATGCTGGTGATGGATGTCGTGAAATATTCTAATCCACATATATAAATTATCAGGTAAATGTAAAGCCTAACAAATAATTTAATAAAAGGAAAGAAGAATGGTAAAGAACAGTGCTGTCACAATGACTGTACTCGAAATCCCCCTTGTGTTCTCCTGCGTCTGCAAATTGTAACGTTTCACGTTGATAGTAAAGCCTCCTGCAGTATACACGCGTTTCCCAAACACACTAAAAAGTGTACTCCATTTCTAAGAAAAACCTTGAAATACGCAAGTTGACCTAGAATTAAAATTCCATTCATGTCTTTTTCTACACTATGTTACCAAAAACAAAAGACAGATGGACTAAAGATAGAAAGAAGGGAGAGGCAGAAAGCAGGCACAGGCAATACTAACACGAGTCGCGCGATACACAATTACTACCATCACGCGTGTAAGGCCACAAGCACTAGTTTTTTTCAAATCGACAGTGATAAAAACACTACCCATACCAGAGTTAGGTTTTAAAATCCTGAGAAACGCTTATTGGGAATTATGACATTATACTGGTTTACGTTTGAAAACATGACAGTACCCAGACAGCACATCTTCGAAGTAAACAGGAGGTAGAGGAAATTGCATATTTTGAACGCAGCCACTTAGCTCTTTTAAATTTGTATATTTGGGTTCCTTAGGACTTGCTGACAAATAATATGTTAAACGTTACGCAAATAGTCTAGGAATTACCAAATTATAGCGAAAATAAAATAGTGAGGGTGTCAGACAACACCAAAATCAGAATCGCTCAGTGGCAGAATTTTAGGCCACCATTGTACGGGAAATGAGTCTCCATGTTAACTCCTATTTGATTGGAGCGCAACAAATGTAAGGCTAAACACGATTAGTCGGACTATAAATACTATCTTGTGTTGTCAGGGGAAACGTGAGAAGGGGTACTTTTTTGAAAAGATGTGTAGACATGGCCTGATTGGGTAGAGCTGCGAATATACTCAATTCAGAGCGTCTGTTCAGGGCCACATCTTGTAATTAACCTACTAAGAAACAGTGCGTTGAGCACCAGGATATATTTTTTCCAAATAAAAGCCTGGGACATCGGCAGATCGGAGTTGTGCTATATTCATTGCCATTCAACGTCACTGTGTATTATTTCCATGAATTGTGGTAGGTTTGAAATATTTGACATCTTTTTAAATGAAAATTGAATGTAAATTGATACTTATGTCTGTATATATGTGTGGTTCAGTAGCGAACATGAGGTAAAGCCTATAGTGCTCCAGCCTGAACAGAAGGTGTCGGAGGAAAGTAAAACTACATGGAATTGCCAAGCAGTACACTGACACCTAGATTATTGACTAGAAAGAAATAATGCTGGAATTGCAGAGGCGTAGTAACCATTAAGGAGGAATATACTGGTGTAAAGTATTTCAGATGAAGCTGACAGTTGGCATAACGCTCTGAACTCAGGTTTGTTTTGTATTGTGCTCAGTGTAGAGCTAGAGTATAAATTAGTTCTGAAGTAGGAGGTACAACCTTCTTGTTTCAGGGACCGTGGTCTTAAAGTTATTGAGCAGCCCTTGGTCAGAGCTTTGCTGAATCCAGAGTCGGACAGCATACTCCTTGGTCCATTTAGCTAACAGTGAGGTGTCTCCAGAGCACAGGGGAGCAATCGATCAGAGGAGTCTTTTCCTGCCACCATCACGAAAGATAAGCTGATGTGGCCAGCTGAGCTCAACATTATGTACCCCCATCTTAAAATGACATTGTAAAATAAAATTAAGAGGGGAATTTAATTGTTTTAATGCCAGGAACTGAGAACATCTCTAATACTAGTTCCAACAGAAACAAACTATTGAAGTCATGATGACAAATACCAACAGAGCTTGAAAAAAAAAAAAAAAAAACCAGTATTCCTCATATTACTACTACACAACTGACACACATAGGATAATATTAATAAAATATGTCACTACAAGATTCATATTGATAAATTCTGTACATATAACTTGTAATTAAAATTGATTGTGGTTCCTGGTTCACTTTGTAATTGAATCAGGACACATATACATTAATGACAGCACTGAATACATATTGATATTTGAAAGTTATCAGTGACTCATTTAAGATATTCTCATAGAGTGTTATATGTATGTGAGTGTCACAGTGTTGTCAAGTGTGGTGGAATAAATTAAATTGTTTATCTGTCTGTTGTTGTTGTGACTTACACTTCATCATATACATACCCTAGACATATAACGTAGTCATCACAATATTCCAAAATAATTCTGAGGTATATATATGTGGCAGCAAGTAAGGTTATCTATAATACACTACTCTTATTAGATATAGATACCTTCACAGCTGATCTCAGTCAGTACACTAAGTCCCCTATAAATATTTATAACATCCCACTTCACCACATATATTGGGGTCTCGCTCTTGGGATTTTGATTCTTTCCCTATTAAAAATATTGGGGGTAATTCACTTCAGGGAATATAAGAATTAAAAGGTATCCTTGGGTGAAAATAAATAAGGTTGAGCTCACAGTGCCTGTGTTGTCCTGAGTTAATTAGTCATAGATAAAATTGTTTAGTTAAATATTTTAGACATTTATCTGTTAGACAATGGCCGACCTGGCAAAATTTCGATCTGCTGCTGTACAGACTGCGAAAGAGTTAGGCATGGACGGGCAAATTATGATTGCTTATGTCACTGCTGAATGTGACAAATATATTGAACGGGAAGAAAGAAGATTAGAAAAAGAGGCCGAAAGAAAATTAGAATCTGAAAGATTGGCCGAAGATAAGAGAATAGAGGCTGAAAAAGAGATTAAGAGGTTGCAGATTGAGGCTGAGGCTAAGAGGTTGCAGATTGAGGCTGACAAAGAGGCTAAAGCATTGGAAGCCGAGGAAAGAAAATAAGCTGCAGAAAGGGAAGAGAAGAAATTAGCTGCAGAAAGGGAAGAGAAGAAATTAGCTGCAGAAAGGGAAGAGAAGAAATTAGCTGCAGAAAGGGAAGACAAGCGATTAGCTGCAGAAAGGGAAGCAGAAGATAAAAGATTACAAAGGGAGCACGAGTTACGACTAAGGGAGTTTGAGTTTCAAGGCCATGCTCCTGAAAATGGTGCCAGTCCCTTTGCCTCTGATGCCACTGCTAGCCAAGGAGCCTCAACCTCAGCTATGAATTTTCATTTAGATCATTTTGTTGAGAAAGACGATGATATAGAGAGCTATCTAAATAGGTATGAACTATTAGCTACCACCTATGGGTTAGAGAGAGAAAGGTGGAGCTTAAATTTATCTCAGGGACTTCGTGGGGCAGCTTATGAAGTTTTTGCTAAAATGAGCAGAGGTGATCAGGAAAATTATGACATGCTAAAGCAGGCTCTTTTGTTAAGATATGAAAAGAATGCAGAATTTTATAGAAAAAAATTTAGGAATGCTAAACTACTGTCAGGTGAAACCTATCACCAGTTCTCTGCACGAATAGAGACATACTTGGAGAAATGGACTTCTCTGGGGAAAACCCAAGATCTTAAGGAAATGGTCCTTATAGAGCAACTAAGAGAGTCCATGGCTCCAGACCTGAGAAAGTTTCTCATGGAACAAGGTGCAGAGAGGCTGGGTGAGTTGCTAAATGTTGCTGAAAGGTATCAAGCAGCTCAAGCAGAGGTAACAGGTAATAAAAAGAAACAGGTGGATAACTTTAGGGCACCACAGAACTTTAATAAATTTGATCCTAGGGATCAAAACAAAGGTAAGCACCAATTTGATAGGCCACGGTATGAAAATAAAAAAAACCCCACAATTCGATGAAAGGAAATATGATGAAAGAAAATCTTTCAACCAAGGAAAAAGGTGGTGTAAAAATTGTCAGATGGACAATCATGACACTGACCGTTGCAGAAGGAAACCTGTGTATATGGCCACCCTTCAGGTCAGGTCGACCTCAAGACAGGAGGAGGATATTATGTTAGATACCACTCCAGAAGAGATGAGGAAGGCACAGGGTGGGGATAAAACACTCAAGCCTTGTTTCAGAAAATTGTCAACTTGTCATACAACTCCAGGCAAGGGAGATTTTTACATGAAAAACAAGTTGATGTATAGGAAGACTGCAGCTAGATCCAAAGGTCAGGGACAGCTGGTACTTCCTAAAAGATATAGGACAGACTTAATAAGGAGCCTACATGTGAAACCAGATGGGGACCATGAGAAAATAGGTACCAACATACAAAAGGTGGCTCACAATTATTATTGGCCCAAGGCAAGATGGGACATTGAGAATTTTGTAGAAAGGTGTAGTATAGCACATGAGGGAACACCCACAAGTGGGAACATTGATCAGGACCTGGACACGCCAAGGGGCAACATTAGGCCTGACAATAGAAAGAAATATAAATTTGATAAAGTGGACCAAAGGGAATGGGAAGCCCCTTTTCACGGACAAGCTTCACTTAACTGTTTTACAATGGCCACTATGCGGAGAGTGCAAAAAGATGTCTTACCCCAGGATAAGCCGAAAATCCCTCAATCGGACTTAAACAAACTGGAGGAAGAGGATGTAGAGAGGAAATCTCTCATCAAGAATTTTAAGTGGGGAGACAGCCCCAAGAGGAAAATTGGTAGCGGTCGTTTTGTGAATGATAATTCTGGGAAGAAAAATCATCACTATAGCGCTTCAAGTGGAAGAGACCATACCGGTGCATGGACAAATAGGTCCACAAAATTAAAGGTCCATATGTAACGCTGTTAAGAACGTGGACGGATGAAAAGGCAGAGGAAAATATTACATCTTCATACCAATATGTGAATGAGCTGACCACTCGTTTAAAAACTGGCTGGAAACTTGCCAATGAAAATTTGAAACAAGCCAGGAAGAAACATGCTGCCTATTATAACAGGAAGGCGAAAGACAGAGATTTAGCTGTGGGAGAGAAGGTACTGCTTCTTCTCCCCGGGAGTCAGAATAAGTTACAGATTGGATGGCAAGGTCCATATACAGTTCTAGAGAAGAACCAGTTATAAGATAGATAAGAAGGGGAAAGAAAAAATCTATCATGTGAATCTCCTGAAGAAATATTTGGAAAGAGAACTTCAGGAAGAGACACACTTGTTGACCTTGTCCATTGCCATGGAGATGAAAAAGGAACCACTTTCATCATTTGAATATCCCTTACACCCCTGTGAGACAGCGGCACAGGTGAAAATCAGTACACATTTAACGAAAACTCAGAAAGAGAGAGTGCAACAGGTTCTAAATAATCATGCAGAGGTGTTAACAGACCGACCAGGGCATACAAACCTATTGGAATATGATATGAAACTGATAGACCCCACGCCTATCTGTATGAAACCATATTCGATTCCGTTTGCTAAGGAGAAAGCTTTGAAGGAAGAGATTGACTATTTGTTGAAGGAAGGAATTATTTCACACAGTGAATCCTCGTATAGTTCCGGTGTTGTACTCTTAAGGAAGCCCTCTGGAGAACATAGACTCTGTATAGATTACAGGAGACTGAATGCTATTACAGAAGGACCGGTGGATCCATTGCCGGATACAAATCAGTTGTTTGCCAGGCTAAATAAAGCTAAATATTTCTCAAGGGTGGATCTGAGTAAAGGATACTATCAGATTCCAGTAAAACCTGAGATCAGACAAACTTGTTGGATGTAAACATTTCGGAGGAACGTAATGAATCCCTGAGTTGCCTCTTTGATTGAGGATATTCCGAATGTTTCATACAGGTTAATAAGAAGATTATGGGATCCACTACGAAAACTCTGCTATCACCAGGTATAGGTTATCTCCTCATAACGTACATTTTGAGGAAAATCTAATGTTCTCTGGACATGTCATTGCGCAGACTCAGAGAAGAGAAATGGTGAATAAGGGTTATGAAGCAGCATTAAGACAAGCAGTCACACTTGCGGCTGTTCAGTAACATAGCCGAAAGATATTATTGGTTGTAGAGGTCTGAGGCAGATTGCATGAGTAGTGCTTACTCTGAATGGACCCAACTACATAAAACCATGATAGCACAACAGCAGAGTAAAGTCAAGTTGACTTACATTTATCTATGTGTATATAGAATAAAGGACTGACATAAGATGTCTGTTTTAAGAGGGGAGATGTCGTGAAATATTCTAATCCACATATATAAATTATCAGGTAAATGTAAAGCCTAACAAATAATTTAATAAAAGGAAAGAAGAATGGTAAAGAACAGTGCTGTCACAATGACTGTACTCGAAATCCCCCTTGTGTTCTCCTGCGTCTGCAAATTGTAACGTTTCACGTTGATAGTAAAGCCTCCTGCAGTATACACGCGTTTCCCAAACACACTAAAAAGTGTACTCCATTTCTAAGAAAAACCTTGAAATACGCAAGTTGACCTAGAATTAAAATTCCATTCATGTCTTTTTCTACACTATGTTACCAAAAACAAAAGACAGATGGACTAAAGATAGAAAGAAGGGAGAGGCAGAAAGCAGGCACAGGCAATACTAACACGAGTCGCGCGATACACAATTACTACCATCACGCGTGTAAGGCCACAAGCACTAGCTTTTTTTTCAAATCGACAGTGATAAAAACACTACCCATACCAGAGTTAGGTTTTAAAATCCTGAGAAACGCTTATTGGGAATTATGACATTATACTGGTTACGTTTGAAAACATTACAGTACCCAGACAGCACATCTTCGAAACAGGAGGTAGAAGAAATTGCATATTTTGAACGCAGCCACTTAGCTCTTTTAAATTTGTATATTTGGGTTCCTTAGGACTTGCTGACAAATAATATGTTAAACGTTACGCAAATAGTCTAGGAATTACCAAATTATAGCGAAAATAAAATAGTGAGGGTGTCAGACAACACCAAAATCAGAATCGCTCAGTGGCAGAATTTTAGGCCACCATTGTACGGGAAATGAGTCTCCATGTTAACTCCTATTTGATTGGAGCGCAACAAATGTAAGGCTAAACACGATTAGTCGGACTATAAATACTATCTTGTGTTGTCAGGGGAAACGTGAGAAGGGGTACTTTTTTGAAAAGATGTGTAGACATGGCCTGATTGGGTAGAGCTGCGAATATACTCAATTCAGAGCGTCTGTTCAGGGCCACATCTTGTAATTAACCTACTAAGAAACAGTGCGTTGAGCACCAGGATATATTTTTTCCAAATAAAAGCCTGGGACATCGGCAGATCGGAGTTGTGCTATATTCATTGCCATTCAACGTCACTGTGTATTATTTCCATGAATTGTGGTAGGTTTGAAATATTTGACATCTTTTTAAATGAAAATTGAATGTAAATTGATACTTATGTCTGTATATATGTGTGGTTCAGTAGCGAACATGAGGTAAAGCCTATAGTGCTCCAGCCTGAACAGAAGGTGTCGGAGGAAAGTAAAACTACATGGAATTGCCAAGCAGTACACTGACACCTAGATTATTGACTAGAAAGAAATAATGCTGGAATTGCAGAGGCGTAGTAACCATTAAGGAGGAATATACTGGTGTAAAGTATTTCAGATGAAGCTGACAGTTGGCATAACGCTCTGAACTCAGGTTTGTTTTGTATTGTGCTCAGTGTAGAGCTAGAGTATAAATTAGTTCTGAAGTAGGAGGTACAACCTTCTTGTTTCAGGGACCGTGGTCTTAAAGTTATTGAGCAGCCCTTGGTCAGAGCTTTGCTGAATCCAGAGTCGGACAGCATACTCCTTGGTCCATTTAGCTAACAGTGAGGTGTCTCCAGAGCACAGGGGAGCAATCGATCAGAGGAGTCTTTTCCTGCCACCATCACGAAAGATAAGCTGATGTGGCCAGCTGAGCTCAACATTATGTACCCCCATCTTAAAATGACATTGTAAAATAAAATTAAGAGGGGAATTTAATTGTTTTAATGCCAGGAACTGAGAACATCTCTAATACTAGTTCCAACAGAAACAAACTATTGAAGTCATGATGACAAATACCAACAGAGCTTGAAAAAAAAAAAAAAACCAGTATTCCTCATATTACTACTACACAACTGACACACATAGGATAATATTAATAAAATATGTCACTACAAGATTCATATTGATAAATTCTGTACATATAACTTGTAATTAAAATTGATTGTGGTTCCTGGTTCACTTTGTAATTGAATCAGGACACATATACATTAATGACAGCACTGAATACATATTGATATTTGAAAGTTATCAGTGACTAATTTAAGATATTCTCATAGAGTGTTATATGTATGTGAGTGTCACAGTGTTGTCAAGTGTGGTGGAATAAATTAAATTGTTTATCTGTCTGTTGTTGTTGTGACTTACACTTCATCATATACATACCCTAGACATATAACGTAGTCATCACAATATTCCAGAATAATTCTGACTGAGGTATATATATGTGGCAGCAAGTAAGGTTATCTATAATACACTACTCTTATTAGATATAGATACCTTCACAGCTGATCTCAGTCAGTACACTAAGTCCCCTATAAATATTTATAACATCCCACTTTACCACAATGGATAGGAGGCACATTGAAGAAACCTCCTGACAGCATTACAGTGTAGTTCTTGTTTTGGAATCCTCGGTAAGATAGGTAGAGGAAGCCCGACATAACGTATGGAGAAGAGAACTGGAGACGGACATGACGAAGGCGATGAAGGAGATATGTACAGGCCTTGAACTATGACATGGGACATTTATACCAGACTTCTGGGAGCCGCGCTGGTGTAATGGTTACCACATTGCGCTAGTGATCAGGTGCTCAAGGTTCAAGCCCGGGCGTGAGCATTTGAAAGTGTGTCATCGACCGGGATCTTGACTGAATAACCTGAACGGCTCCTGAGATAAACCCTCTGTGGATGGGAAGGAGCGAAGCTCCTGACCGGGTTGGAAGGAAAGTCCACAGGCTCCCCAGCCTCGCAATGACATGTCATTGGGCCGAAAGCCCAAGTGCTACTGATTAAGAAAAAAAAAAAAAAAAACCAGACTTCTATGGCTGTGTACTAGACCAGGGGTTCTCACACTTTTTTGTTCATGGCCCCCTTCTGAGCTTCATTTACTTCTACGCCCCCGCCCCCCTCCCCTCTCATAGTCGCTGTTAGCTGGATAAAAGGTACTTTACCATCTTACTGTAGCCCCTTAGATATATGGCAAGGCCCACTGGGTGCCATATGGCTCACGTTGATAACCAATGTTCTAGACCACAAGATCTTGTTTTAGTCGGATATCCGCAGTAATATAACCGACATACCTTGTGTTTAGGTTGAACATGCGCGCCTCACCAAAAAGAGCAAGAAAAAAAAAATGTCATTAGACAATGTGGACTGCAGTAAGTCTATAATAAATGATAGGGTACATTACAACAGTTAATGTAAGTCTTCTGCTTCTGCTTCACCTTTCAGTTCCTCTAGGAATATAGGCCTTCAACAACCTTATGTTTCGTCTTCTTGTCCCGTTTCTATCAGTTCAAGATCGTGTCTTCTTCATCCCATTCATGTCTGCCTCTAGTTCTCTTCTCCATGTGTTCTTTATTCTTCCTTAACCTCTCTTACCCTGGTGATTCCATCAATGCTATCAACATGTTATATAATGCTATCAACATGTTACATAATGCTATCAACATGTTATATAATGCTATCAACGTGTTATATAATGCTATCAACATGTTTTATAATGCTATCAACATGTTATATAATGCTATCAACATGTTATATAATGCTATCAACATGTTTTATAATACTATCAACATGTTATATAATGCTATCAACATGTTTTATAATGCTATCAACATGTTTTATAATGCTATCAACATGTTTTATAATGCTATCAACATGTTTTATAATGCTATCAAAATGATTTACTCAGACAAAGTCTTATGAGGGCACAGATAAGGACAATGTGGTGGTAGTAGTATCAGTTGTTGTAGTAATTTAGTAATAGCAGAATGTGATGGTGATGTAGTGGTCACAACAGTTTTGATGTCCGATGATGGTGATGAACGTTGGCGATGAGGTGGTCCAGTTAAAATAGAACAATAATAAGTAGAAGGACGGAGGTGGTGACAGGAAACTCTATACAGACAGCACGATAAGAGAAGGTAATCTGTTAGTCAGAAGTTAATTCTGCGATACAAGAGTTTCGTGAAGGTTTTTATATGGTACTGGTCGCAACTGGTGACGTACTAAGTAGAATGAAGCAAGTGGTAATTGGAAACTCTATACACGCGAACATGGCAACGGGAGATAATCTGACTGCGAACTGCATGAGAAGGTAATCTGGTCAATCAGTGACTTCCCCTGTCACATAAGTATTTCTTCTTGGTATTGATTATACATCATTAGCTCGTGATATCATAGCAAGATAATTATTACAAGAAAATGAAAGAGGATTGATAAAGAAAGAAGTACATAACATTCAAAAAAGGAAGTTTAAAATACTCAAGAAGAAAATCACTCAAAACAAAAACAAACTCCAAAGCAACAATAACAAACAAACAAATAAAGCAAAACAAACCATCAACATCATTCATTCAACTTCCCAAGAAGTATAGGCCTTCAACGTATGTCAAGCTTTAGGTGTACTGTGCCATGAGCTCAAGGACTTCCCATGTCTTTCCGTCCCCTTCTTGAGTCTCCAGTTGTCTTCCCAATGTGTTCTTTGGTCTCCCTTTACCTTTCATGATCTGGGGGTCCCAGAAGGAAGACATGTCTGATAACGCTATCAAATAACCAGACGAAAATTCAAAGAATTTAAAGCAGACAAACCAAATGGAGCAACTGAGGATGGAAGACAGCAACATGCCAAAAAAAAAAAAAAAACCACACACACACACACACACACAAATGATGCTGCTCACCTGTTCACACTTGAGACGATTTTCTTTACATCCCTGGCATTGGTTTAAAAACTTAACTTGGCATCCAGGGAAGTCGCTGCAGGACGTCTGAGATCCTATCAAAGAAAATAAACATCTATGTCATTTATGTCAATTCTTCAAGTGTCATTTATGTCAATTCTTCATGAGTCTGACACTGCACTTGAGTTAGGGAAGCCTAAATCACCGTAGAGGGGAAACTAGTAACCCTAGCACATAAAAAGATGGACCTAGTATAGCCAAGTCTCACTCTTCACTCCACTCCGGCAGTATATCAAATGGTACTATATTTACATTTTACCTTTAATGAGTCATCAATTACCTCAATGTTCTTGTGAGTATTCAGTTTCATTGATTAATGCCATCACTTCCTAATATACGAGAATAACGTATTTAAAAATATGTATCAAACAACGGTTTATAAGAATGTTTCCAAAAACAGATGCGCCAATACATGCTAAACCCGTTGTTGGACTATATATTGGTAATAATACATATAATTATCATTCATAATTTTCTTTTGCGCTTCCACCGGAGCATGGAGCCACCATTACAGCTGCTCTCCTTCCAGGAAACCTTCATCATGCAGTTCCATGCTTATGCAGCGGTGGTCTATGTAGAATTTTTTTTATCTGCACACCCTCATATTAGTAGCCTTCTACGACATGCCTAGGGTGCAGGTGTCATATTCTTTCTTTTTTCCTCCAGAGATCCCGGGCTGCTCGATTACATCCGGGTAAGATAAAGCACGCGAGGTTACAATCAAAACCTAGATACGGAACAAATGAAGGAGGAAGGAAAGGACTTGTGAGGAAAGAGATGGATGGCGAAGACAGATAAATATAAATACTATGTGCCTTATTTATGTATAAAGTTTGGGCACATACAATTTAAACTAAATCTTGGTGCACAGTTTCAAATAGTCCACGAGGACACAGTTTTCTATTGCTGGAAAAAAAAATTGCAAACGCAATGGAACAATTCACAAACCAAACCCAGTGAAGAAATGTTGTAGTTTAAAAGCAACAAATGCACATCAGAGTGGCAGAGTTGTTGCAGCCCTTCCTTCCCGAGGCAAATGGACAACTGAGAAAACCAGGTCAGGTCATGGTCCAACCTTCCCAGGTGTTGCTATTGTTGCTGTTGTTTAACTAGGGCAGCTGAGCCCGTCACTCTTTTGCAGCCTTTGCCAGGCTGAAGAATTTGTGAGTGATCTGTGTTTGATGAGTGGTGTTGTACAGAGTGTTTCTGATTGTTAGGGAGCCCGGCAACAGCTTTCTTCTTTCTGTGGCGTAAAAAGGTTAGGTTAAGCGAAGGCAGCAAAGACGGGGACTGATTATCACATCTCATAAAGCTCGATCTAATATACGGGAGTCTCTAACATTTCACTCCGCTGCGGCAGTATTTTGTTATGGGACTGTCTTTACCATACATATTTAAATGCCACAAATATACGTTAAAAAGCTACAACTATGCGTTTAAAAACCACAACTACACGTTGAAAAGCTACACATGCTTAATCTACAGTGCAACATTTACGAAAAAAAAAAAAAACAACTTGCAGATGAAACAGATGGGAATTAAATGAAGCATTCAAAATTTTACAATATGTTAACCTTCGAAGTACACTGTAAAACAGTTTTCACTTAGACATCCATGAATAGATAATTTACTATTTGAAAGTCGCGCACTCAACTTGACAAAAATATACCATTTTCAGCAGACAATGAGTCATCTCCAGACAGTCTGTAAAAATGAATATAATTTTGTAACAATTTCCTGATTGCACTTAATAAAATACTAGACAGTGCTTTCAGCTGGAAGAAGTGCTGGCTATAACAGGGAATTAGCTCGTGTTGAATTAGAGTGATTTTTCGCCACAAAAATTTTATATTGTTCATTGACAAAGATGGTAAAATGCGCATCGTAAACGGTTCTTTGTATAAGGAAACGTCAAAATTATGTATCGTTAACTCTTCTTTGTCGATGTTCTCCTTTCACTTATCAACTCCTGATGGAGGATACGCTTTCAACAAACGTCTGCCAAGTCTTCCTGTCACGTGACATCAGGTCAAGGTCTGTCCGCGCCTTCTTCATGTCTATCTCCAGTGCTCTTCTCCCATATGTTCTTTGGTCTTCCTCTACCTCTCTTACATTGAGGATTCCAGAACAAGGGCTGCCTAACAATGCTATCAACATGTTTTCTTAATGTGTGTGCTTTACATCTCCAGCGTCTTCTTATCATCGTTTGTTCTACTGGCACGTGTGGTTCTTGTCATCAGTTCTACATTAGTGATCATGTCATCAGTTCCACATTACTGATCTTGTCATCAGTTCCACATTAGTGATCTTGTCATCAGTTCCACATTAGTGATCTTGTCATCAGTTCCACATTAGTGATCTTGTCATCAGTTCCACATTAGTGATCTTGTCATCAGTTCCACATTAGTGATCTTGTCATCAGTTTCACATTAGTGATCTTGTCATCAGTTCCACATTAGTGATCTTGTCATCAGTTCCACATTAGTGATCTTGTCATCAGTTCCACATTAGTGATCTTGTCATCAGTTCCACATTAGTGATCTTGTCATCAGTTCCACATTAGTGATCTTGTCATCAGTTCCACATTAGTGATCTTGCCATCAGTTCCACATTAGTGATCTTGTCATCAGTTCCACATTAGTGATCTTGTCATACCACTTCTTCTTCTGCGTTCGTCCTGAACAGGACGTTGGTTGCGTTGTGTCGCCGTTTACAGCAAAGCTGCGATATCTGCGCCTTTCGGCCCGACACATCCGACTTCGGCACGGTATTATTTAGGACCGGGTTTGCCTTCCCACTTCGATCCCTACTCACTCAGCCAGCCTGCAATGATGCAGACTGTTTCCAGGACCACCACTTGGAGGTGGAGTAGGGTCTTGGTCAGCTCTGGTTCGCTGACCCTGACGCAAGCAGTCAGCTATGGGTCGCTGACTGCATTCCTCACTTTTAACGCGTCATAGGTCCCTATATCACTTCAATCCTTCCATTCAACGCAAGCATCCACTTATGAAAGTCTGTAGCTTTGTTGTCAATCTACTGCGTCGCTTTTCTTCAACAAAATCACAATAGAGCATTAACATTTTTACATTTATCCATCATTCAAAACCGTTGAGCTCCCTGTGGAGCAGAGCCCCTCAACAAAAACACATTAAGATCTCCTGTTATGTGCCATCTCCTGTTATGTGCCATCTCCTGTTATGTGCCATCTCCTGTTATGTGCCATCTGTTCAAAGTCATGCCGTGGGTTCTTTATCCATCCTTTTCTTGCCTGACTCCACTTCGCTTTTTCATGCGCGTGTTGTTATTGGTTTTTTTTAATGGTCTCCTCTATTCTCTCAACTTGGGCATGCCAGACCAGAAACTGCCTTGTAATGCTATGAAATAGTTTTTCTCAGTGTGTATCCTATCCAACTCCAGCTTGTTCTTCTCACCTCTTGGTCCACTGGTGTTTGGCTCTGTAAATCAGTTACATATTTACTCTTTTTTTTTAAAAGCTATTTAATAATGTCTAAAATCTGCCCCACTTTGAAGCCAGTTTTACTTTCTTGTTATATCTTCTTCTTTTTCTTTGCTTCTTAGCGCCGACTGTCAAAGCATTTGGTGGCCATCACGCCTGCTAACGTCTTCTAGGGCAGCAACAAACTGATCGCACTTTGCTCTGTGGGCGGTCATCCTTCGTGCCCCAGCTCTGGTTCATTCTTTGCATCTCGGCCTCCACAGTTCTCCGCCAAGTTGTTTTTGGTCGGCCTCTCTTTCGCTTTCCTACAGGGGTCCACAGCATAGCTGTTCTTGTGATGGCATCGGGGTCTCTTCCGAGGACATGGCCAACCCAGCTCCAGCGTCTACCAGCTATGATGTTTTATCTCCCGTTACTTTATTTTCAGAATTCGTCTGCGCGTATTTTCTCATTTTTACCTTAAAAAAAAAAATTGTTCACGTTTGTCCTATTCTCTTCTAGTTCCTCTGAGTTTTTTTTTTTTAATTCCTATTACTTTCATCACCTTTACGCATGCGTGCATATCTCATGTTCCGGATGTTACGCCCCTTTTTCTTTGAATCATATTTCCCAGAATCAATACGGCTAGGATGAACAATATGTAAAAGAAAGAACGTATACATATGGAGCACCGTACACGACGCTAATTCACTTCCACGACATCTTTTTAAACACGGAAATAATGCGACATAGGGGGTTAGAACGCTGAGAGTGGGAAGAGAAAGGGTTCGCCGTGGCTACAGGACACCGAATACACAATTTTTCCCTTCTTCCAGACCATTCTGTTGTTTTTCGTGTCATCCGTGGAGATCTGGACAAATATTTGACAGTGAAGAGATGAGAAAAAATAGAGAGCGTCCGTAGTTCAGAGTGCTTCCAGAACTGTTTATTGAAGTGTGTCCTGATACGTGATGTGGTTGTCTATCCTCTTACATGAGCTTTGATATATCTATCTATCTGGACGTCTGTCTAACTATATGTCTCTGTCTGTCCGTCTGTTTGTCTGTTCGTGTGTCCTTATGTCTTTATATCGTCAAGAATCTACAATTTAAATGTAACGTCAGTAATGTTCTATGAGTCAGAACTATGGGGACCAACAACGCATGTCTATCCGTCCGTGTGTCTGACTGTTTATTTGTCCTTCTGTCTGTCTCGTCTATTTTCAACAGTCTTCACCTCAAACGTTAAGTAAATTCAATTCTGTGACTCCGAACTGTGTATACCAACAATGTTTGTCTGTCCTTCTGTCTGGTCTGTCTTAAATAATTCTTAACTCAAATGTCAAGTCAGTCCTATTATTTGATAAACAATGTATGTCTGTCCATCTGTCTCATTCTTCGTGTTTTCTTCTGTCTGTCTGTCGGTCTGGTCTGTCTTAATGAGTCTTGAACTCAAATGTCAAGTGAGTCCTATTGAATGAATCCGAAACACGGTAAATAACAACCTTGATCAGTCCGTTTGTCTGGTTGTTCGTTTGTCAAGCCAGTCCTTTATATGTGACGCTGATCCCTGCAGAACAACAACTAAGAACAAACAAGAAGTTACAGTCTTTGATAAATGGATGCCCCTGTACAATAGAAGGTTGACAAGGTCACCAATTGGGAACTTGTGAAAAGAATCAAACAAAGACCAGTTGAACAGGAGGTGAGGAAAACGTGTTGCATCTGACACATATTGAGGAAACCTTTTAATATCATTACACGTAAGCTCTGGTTCTGGAATCCTCAGGGTACGTGAGGTAGAGAGCTACCTATTCTTCACAGGGAACTGGAAGGTAATGCATGAACTGTCCGTCTGCATTTCTGTCTACCATTTATGACTTGTCTCCAATCTACAAATCCGAACTTTTTTATCAAGCCTATTTTATGCTGTCAATCAGTCAATCAATACCCTTTAGCTCCCCAAGGAGCATATGGCTTCAACAAACACATGCCAAGTCTTCCTGTGACATGCCATCACTTGAAGGTCTTTCCATTTCTTCATCATTTTCATGGCTGTCTTCAGATCTCTCTTCTCCGTGTGTCTTTTTAGTTGTTCTCTAAGTATTATATCCTGGAGATTCTAGAACAAGAAGTACTTGATAAAGCTTCAACATGTCTCCTCAACGTGTGTCATCAACGTATCTCCTCAACGTATCTCCTCAACGTGTCCTCAACGTCTGTCCGTCCAATCCATCGCCAGCGTTTTATTCTCATCTCCTGTTCCACTGGTACTTGTCTTATTATACTTATGCTTTAAATTCACCTTATTCGTGAACGCTGGAACGCCATCTTAGTCTTGTATGTTAAATGTGTTTATATGTCTCTCTTGTCTCTCGGTTGGCTACAATTCTTGTGACGCACCCCCTCCCCCCTCCCCCACCCCACTTTAAGGTAACACATACTTCAGTCACAGGCAAACAGATCCAACAAGATAGACATAGAACCCCCATATCAGAAATGTGTAAAAGAAAAATTAAACACAAAAAGGAAAAAATTAAATAATTGAAAATTGACACCGGAGATGTATTTGTTCAGAACTAGGTATGTTGACACCTTCATGAGTAAACCCCCTTTGATGTCTGGCACGCAGGTGCATTTCCGAGATCGATACAGTCTTATTTGTACAAACTGCAAGCGTAATGTTAGTACAAACTGGTGGCGGGGAGGGAAAGGGAAAGAAGAGAAAATAATACTACATCCATTGATCATATGACAATACCTAATATAATTTTTTTTAAAAGATTGAGATGAGTTTTACAGCGGAAGGACACAATTATTGGCAAGGGAAATATGTATGATTATATGAGTTGTATGTAGAGCTTTATACAAGAAGGTGATCTGATCATCAGACGTCGACAGTTGTCTCTGAGGAAACAAAGAAAGAACAGACTACCGCTCATCACCGTCATCGTTGTCTTTTGCGCTCCTGATGGATCATAGAACCCCTACTGTAGCTGGTCTCTCCTTGCAAGCGGCCACCAACAAACATTCACATGCTCCTGCAGAAGTGGTTTATGTGGCAATTTGTATATGATGAGATTGACAGCCTCATGCCCAACCTTAGATTTATCGCCATGAAGGACATGCATGAGGTTGCAGACGTCCTAATCTTTCTTGGTCCCTTCAGAGACCCCCGGGCACTACACGGGGCAGGGCTGACAATAGGTGACACATATTTTGTTCACTGTGAGTTTCTGATGAGACAAAGACATAATAAGACTAGTAAACCCATCAGGTAGGTCATACAAGGCGACTAATACGAGGTTTTGTACAGGGGATGGCAACCGCATCACGTAAAACTCTGCTACAGATACCATCGCTGCAAGAGCACGAGAATGCTTGGTGTAGGTTTCCCGCAACGGGACCAGCCGCCAGTGATCGTGACGAATATATATATATTTAACGTTCTAATAAGAAACCAGTGTTGAGCAGGCGATATAGGCTCCATGTTACATGAAAACATAGGAACGAGATTATTGCCTGAACCTTGACAAACCCATATTTAGCACCAATGTTGAAGTAATGCATAAGTATGGTGACCTTCATTCTTATCCTATTTACAAGATAACTGAAAATGGCTGACAACTTTTTTGTCCAACGTCTGAGATATAAAATTTATGAAAGTCTGTCCAACATTTCCTTTTTGCGACAGACAAGAGGACGGAAGGACAGACACGTGAATTTAGTAGTGAGATGTGCGGCAAGAATTCATTAGGAAAGAAAAGGAAGCTATTAGGACGTTTTTAATTTGTCTGGGATGGAAAGTTGCATGGTCTATAATAGCAGACGGTGAGGGTGAAGGAGGTGGAGGAGAAAACAAGAGATAATGAAACGGGAAAATATACCATGCAGAAGAAAAAGAAAAACTGGTGGTAGTGGTGATTGTTACGGTGGCAGTACTAGTAGTAGCAGTACCAGTAGTAGTAGTAGCACAAGTAGTAGTAGAAGCAGCAGCAGTAGTAGTAGTAGTAGTAGTAGTAGTAGTACAAGTAGTAGTAGTAGTAGCAGCAGTAGTAGTAACAGTAGTAGTACAAGCAGTAATAATAGTTGTAGCAGCAGTAAAAGTAGCAGTAGTTAGTAGCAGTAGCAGTAGTAGCACGATGGGGAGTAGTAGCAGTAGTAGTATCAGCAGTAGTAGCAGCTGTTGCCACAGCAGCAGTAGTACCAGTAGTAGTAACACAAGGAGTAGTAGTAGTAGTAGCACAATGAGTAGTGGTAGTAGTAGCAGCAGTACTGGTAGTAGTAGCAGTAGGAGAAGTAGTAGTAATAGTAGCAGCAGCAGTAGTAGTAGTAGCAGCAGTATCAGTAGTTAGTACCAGTAGCAATAGTAGTAGCAGTAGTAGCAGCCGTAGTAGTATTGGTAGTAGTAGCAGTAGTAGTAGCAGCAGTAGTAGTAACCATAGTAGTAGCAGCAGAAGTAGTAGCAGTAGTAGCAAAACGTAGTAGTTGTAGTAGTAGAAGTTAGTAGTAGTATTTAGTAGTAGTAGTTAGTAGCTGTAGTAGCAGTAGCAATAGCAAC